>VXCM01005916.1:0-30590 GCA_014773175.1 Lucifuga dentata
AAAAAAAAAAAAAGAAGAAGAAAAAAAAAAAGCAGCTGAAAACCCACTTATTTTCCTGGGCTTTTTTGTCATTTGTATCTGCCTTTTCAGTGCCTACAATTACATCTTTTTCACTTTAAGAGACCTGTTATTGTATTTTATTCTTCTTATATACACTGCCCGGCCCCAAAAAAAGTCACACACTCTAATATTTCGTTGGACCGCCTTTAGCTTTATTTACGGCACGCATTCGCCATGGCATCATTTCAATAAGTTTATGCAACGTCACAACATTTATTTCCATCCAAAATTGCATTAATTTTTCACCAAGATCTTGTATTGATGATGGGAGAGTCGGACCGCTGCATAAAGTCTTCTCCAGCACATCCTTCCAGGTTTTAATAATGCATTGGACAGTTCTTAACCCAATTTTAGTAGTTTCAGCAATCTCCTTAGTTGTTTTCTTTGCTTGATGCAGGCCAATAATTTGACCCTTCTGAAACAGAGTAACATCTTTTCCACGACCACAGGATATGTCTTCCGACATGGTTGTTTAAGAAATGAACAGCTACTCACTGCATCAGTTAGAGTTAAATAACTTGTTTCCAGCTGCAACATATTAATCACTGCAGTAATTATACAATAGAAGGCTCTTACATATTTGCTTAGTCAAATCCAGGTGGTGACTTCTTTTTTGGCCAGGCAGTGTATANGAAGGCTCTTACATATTTGCTTAGTCAAATCCAGGTGGTGACTTCTTTTTTGGCCAGGCAGTGTATATATATATATATACGTATATATATATATTTCATATTTTTTTATTACTTAGTGTTTTTGATCTTGTCTGTGGCCCTTCTATGGAATTGTGTGTTTAGCATTTTGTAACTTGTGTTTGTGATAAGTGCTGTTTAAATACAGTTTGCTGTTGTTTTTGTTGAAAAATTGGTTAAAAAGTTCACATAATGTGTTATTTTCCCTCAAGTCAGAAGAACTGTAACATGAACTGCAAGGGTTAAATCTAAACATTCATGATCCCTACTGTACATCCACCACAGGTAGTTTAATTGCTATTATTATTATTATTGCTACTATTAATGTAATTATAGCGGTTCTAAAACATTTATGGGCACTGATGGGCACCATTTATGGGCACTCGTTTACACAGCATCACCACCCATGTTGTTAATCTGTTTGTCTTTCCACTGACCCCATGAAGTTTTTTTTATTAGGGAAAAAAAATCTACTGTCATTAGAATTCCAGAAAATGAAAAGAAATACTTATTTTATTAAATTACAGTGGTGACAGCAACAATACCAGATTGCTTTGAATGCTGAGTTAAATAGATGTTACATCACTAATATTTATGAGAGTGCAGGGGTGCTCAAATACAAATGTTAAAGGTCCACAAAGAAAATTTTCAATAACACAAAGGTCCACGTGTTAAAGTCATTCAAGCCAGGGTCGGATTGGGATATTTTCGCGGGGGGGGGGATTCATCAGCTCAGGGGCTGGGCTGATGAAACAAGCTGCACTGTCAGCTCTCAATGAGCCCAATGCTGTGTCAATCCATCGTTGTCATGGCGATGACAGGACACTGAATGTGACTGGACCAAACCAAAGCAGAGTAGACATTCTCACATAGACAGTGGAGCAGTCGGACATTCGGTTTCAGCAGAGAAAGTGGAGAATTTTGACTTGTGTCGCAGCGATGTCTCACAGACAATACAAATAATACAAATGAAAAATATAATTTGCTCAGAGTCCGGAGACAGTTGTGGTTCGGTCTGGATCTGGACCAGAGTCTGGACTTTGAGGATGACTGTGATTATGTTATAACTCTTCAGTTGCAACAGCAATACATCCCCTGAGAGAATGACTTTACTACTCCAAACTTTAACCAGACACAGGCTTTCCTTAATTCAAACATCAAAACAGCAGGGAAACAGTCCAAACGTTCTCTTTTATCAGCAATTTATTCCATTATTGACTGCTTTGATTACCGTGTGACAAGTTGGGACTCTCACTGATGGAACTCTAACTAAAAACAGTCATTCAACGTCCTTGACCATTTTCCCAAAATCACAAAAGAAAGCCACATTGGATGATTTTGTGATTGATGTTCATTTAAATGGGGCACATAAGATGTACATTAGGCATAAATTCTGAAAGTAAATTTATAGGCTATATGAAAGACATTAACAGTAGACAGATAAATTTCACTCAATCTGTCAGGTTTACTAATGAATCAACCCCAAAAGACTCCACTCCTGGTCCCTAACAAGCTTTTAACAGGCCTTTAGTTCGGCTCTCGGCCAATGAAACTGAGCAGAGTCTGTTGATTTTTCTTTAATGGATGTTTCAGTCTACCACTACATCAAATAGTAATTTGGCCAAAAAAATGACAATGAAATCATTTGGTGACTTTTACAAGAAAGCAGAATGTCATCTGGGATATGTGTGTGTGTGTGTGTGTGTGTGTGTGTGTGTGTGTGTGTAGTTTACAGCTCAATAGCTGTCAGTTGGAGAAATGTGCTGACTACAGCTACTTTTACTGTGTTCCCTTTTTTTTAATACTGAAAAATGACTGAGATCTCCCTGCATGTTTGCAAGTGCAGCTAGCCATGCTGAGCTGGTTACAAAGTGAAAGATAAGGTTTTTTTCATTTAGGATAAATGGCATTTCCTCACCCTGAGTTTGTTGGAAAGTTTGCTGCTGCTTTGGACGCATCATTAGTTCGGCACACTTTAAACTACAAACACAGCTTATGTGTCAAAATGCAAGAGGTACATGGTTGAGGGGGTCTGCATTAGGGGGGCATCCATGGAAAATTATTGGGAAATGTTGAGCTAAAGACTGCGAACTATCTATGCTGTGTGATAGCAGCGATCACAGGACATGGTTTCTTCAGGAACGACATTATCTACTTCAAATTTCACTTTGTCTCTTCATGTTTCCTAATTATGCTAATTCTGTAAAAAAAAAAAAAAAAAAANAAAAAAAAAAAAAAAAAATCATGAAAGCACGTTTTATCCAGTCCTAACAACAATTTTCATCATTGCCTGTATTATCCCAATAAAATTTGAGCCTATCTTAGTAGAAATGATATATACTGTAAATATTTCTACCTGTAGTCAAATCCTGAGCAAATAGCACAGAATATAACATCACACTACCTAAAATTAGCTCTAACCTACTTGAGTCAAGCAGACGCATTTTGTCTTGCAGTGGTTAAGGTGCTTGCTGTGTCACTGCTGCAAGGTCATTTACTTGGTCACAGCTGTATTCTCCTCGCTGGATGTGTGGCTTACCTGAGTAGGAGAGCTGGAGCCGAGGCCCGGTTTGGCTCCAGGCTTTGGCATCTGGAGTGGGACTGGAGTAGGAGGCTGCAGGCTGCAGCCACAGCAGCGAGAGGAGACACACTATCAGTATCTGAACAGACTCTGCTCCTCTGGACCAGACTCCTCCTCCTCCTCCTCCTCCTGCAGTTGCTGTCATCTCAGCTTGATCCTCACTGATCTGAACAGAGACAGATGGTTGAACTGGTCACATCACACTCTGGACTGGAGCTGTGAGAGACAAAAAGTGAGTGAATAAATGTGTTTTATAATACCTTTTTTTTGTATAATGAATGAAGAGATGAATAGAGCTGGCCGGAGTATAAAATATTTCTTAAGATGCAAAGCAAAGCAACTCTGTAGTCTAATATCTATAATAAATTTTAAGGTAAGGTACTATTCGGTTTACATACTGTATGCATCTATATACCAGCAAAAGAGAGATACCTGAGTTATGAATTTCTTGTTATACTACATGAAGAACTTGGTGAAACTGCATTTTTGAGACAATCCACTGGTTCTTAAAGGGTTTTATGAGAGTAGAGGTTGGAAAATTTCCTTATTATTTTCTTAATGAGTTTTCCCTCACTTTTTCCCAAATCGCAATGCCCAGTTTCCTGTACTCCAGCAATTGCAATTCCTTAACTCCACTGTTAGTCTTGGGAGGGGTTAAAAGTCAGCCATGCTACACCAGTAAGATGTGGTGACATTGCCCACCTCTTACACCTGCAGGAGTTGAACTTTACTGTTCCTTCACAGAGCAAAATGCATTGGAAGTTCATGCTATCCCACCAGATAGCACCCTTCTTTGTACAGGACCAGTACGAGTCCCCGCACAAGACCAGTGCAGGCACAAGAGCGAGAACTGTCTGCAGGCTTCCCACTCAGGAACACAACCAACTTAAGATATCTTGTTATCAGATACCTGATTGAAATACAATGATTCATGCAAAACTTTAAAAAATAAATCCCAGAGTGAATATGATATTCACATATAACTAAATTCATACAGCAATCACATTTAGGACACATACGCCCAAATAATCAAAAGATCAAATCTAATCAAGTCAAAGCAAAAGAAAGACCATGATATTCAGTTTTGATACACTGACTATATATACTGTATATATGACTATACATATCCATATACTAACATTGCTTTGGATGTGTTTTTGCAAACTAATGGACACCTGCAATTTTCAGTAGACACACTTTGCTACATGGGTTATGGGTGGCTGTGCTAATGTGGGAATGTATTTCACTACGGAATCAGGTCAGTTTGTCAATGTACCATGACCTGTGTGGTGGCTGGATAAGTTTAAGAACTTAGGCTGTAAAAATATGTAGAGAAATTACCTGCTGAGAGAGAAAAGACAGCTTGTTAGCTTGCATGCTGGCTCCTTTTACTCTTGACCAGCAAGAAAGGAAAGGAAAATATGATGAAAAAATGGTTCAGTATGGAAGGAGGATATATTTTAGAATTTTTTTAGCACTGTTGAAAAGTCTCTGAAATAATACTCAGTCCACATGACCCTACAATTCCACTTAAACTAACCATGAAATTATTTCAGGTGGAATGGCAAATTGCAGGATTAATTTGTCAAGTTGGCAAGCATATGATCATGGGAATCTGACCATTTTATCATAGCTTATAGTAATTTATCATGATCTATCATGGCAGCTTGCTGGCTCACATCTTTTCATCAGGTTTTAAAGAGTTCAGACAGGTTGGAAAAATCCTGCTGAAAGAGGAAAGACAGTTTAATGACATTAGCTTAGCTGCTGCTTTATATTTGTCAGAGCAACATGGCTGAACGGCTCTAAGACTGGCCTTACCTCAACAGTAACATAAACAGTTTCACTTCACATTCTTCAAACTGTCCCAGATATCGGTCTTGTCTAACTGTTGTTGCTCGTGGGCAGCCAAGAGGCTTTTAGCTAATCATTTCTTGCTAGCTAGCTGATGTTACCTATTTTGACATTGCTAAAACAAAATGTGGCCTGTTGTTGCATGTCCAGACACGAAGCTTTTAGCTAATCATTTCATGCCAGCTAATTAATGTTGCCTCAGACATTATTAAAACCAAATGTTATTTGTTGTTGCTTGTGGGTGACCAGGAGGCTTTTAGCTAATCATTTCATGTGGCTAGATAGCTAATATTAGCTATTAATATATCGCTAGCTAAAAAACATATTTTTATTTTTTTATCTGCATAGTTTTTCCATTGGCTGTATCTTATCTGCCATATCAACTCTCTTTTTGATTGGCTGTGATTGGTCACAGCCACATCAGGATGCATGGAATTAATTTCTGAGATTCTCATTATTTTTCCATCAGTGGGAATAGCTGTAAATACTACGGTACAATGAGCCTTAGTGAGAAAACACTAGCCAGAAGCATGATTTAGAACTGCTGAATTGATCCAAAACTAATGCAGAATCAGCAAACAAATCTGAAGTGCTGAACAGAGTTCTGCTCTGACCGCCATTAGCTACTAGATTGGATATTTCCTTGAACTATGTCATAGTCATCTCTCCTAATGTTTTATGTACAGTCTTGTACTTTTTCAACACAGTATCTCATTGTTTGTACTGATGATTCAACCAGAAGAGTTTCATGTCAATCCAAGCCTCAGAGGATCTTTGTGTCATCTAACATTACATAACAGAAACTAATTGAATTGAACATTTACCACCACAATATCTGAATGTCTGAAATGACTCCTCCTGCTTTTCTGTTCTATACTTTGTTTATTCATCGTTTATCTGATCCCCCTAAATATGGACTTTCCCTCAACCACACCAAAGCACCGTGAAACCAAAAATAATGCTGGAAACCTGAGCCTAATCACCACCAAAATCTAACTGAAAGATTCTCAGGCTCAGAGCAGTTGATTTTCACATTTTCAGCCAAATCTGATTGTGACTTTAAGGTTATCTTGCTAACAATCTTTGCACAAACGCACGTTGAATAGTACAACCATACATAAGTGCACACATTGCACAAGAGGTGGATAACGTTGTTTAGAAAGCAGTTCCCATGATTATCAGCTTGACCCATCTTTATTTTCTCTTCCTGTTGCACCGAAGGGGGTTAAACAATAAGTAAACAAAACAAGCTGTGTGACATCCAGGGTTTTAGCTGCATCAGGACCTCCATCATTGTTTAAGTGTGGAAATATATTTTAAATGTATGGCTTAATCATGGCCTTTCCAGTTTTTATTGTATTATTTTTATTATTATTATTACCTAATGCAGCCATAAATGGTTATAGAGAGATATAAGGAGAGAGAAAAGTGCAAAGAGATGAGACAGTATGGAAACACAAAGAGAAATTAAATGTGCAGAGAGGAAGGAAGAAGAGAAAGATGAACAGAAAATGGAAATAATCAGTTAATAAGAAAAAAGCAAATTCAAGGAGACAGGCAGCAGGCTCCGCTAGAGAAAACGGACAATATCACATTGACCCTCTAACCTACATTCACACTCTATCACAGCGCTCCTGAAATAGGCTGCTTTTTCTCCGAAATGTCAACTCTTTGTGTTGAGTTTCCTATGATAATGGAGGGAACAGTTTGTTCCCATAGAAAGTGAAAACAGTCTAAAATAGACGTATAAAAGTGAGAAAAAGGCTCCCCAGCACTTTCAAAGAAAAATAAAAGTTTAGTGGAAGTCACATTTAATTGAAACTTGGAATCGGGTAACAGATTCTTTTAATTACAGTGAAAGCTTTAATGGTCACATTAGATTAAAGGCAAATATTTAGATGCTCTGATTAAACACTTAGGATATGAAGAAATCCAATTTGATTCACTTTGAAATGTTTTGTAATAACTTAATGGGATTTGAGGCAGATTTCCATGGTCAATAAAGGTTTTAATCAGTTGTGACTTTGATTATTAAAGAACTGACTTTTTAGTGGTCCATGTGCAACACACACAGGATGAGAAAGAAAAAGAGGACAAATCCTGTCTGAAATTGTCCCCATTTTTTTTTTTCTCAGTTCTACATTTACAAACAAATGTGAATACAGAATGATAGAGGCTTTGTAGATCACAACAAACCTTGCAGGGTATGTTTCAAAGCTCTTGATTTTCTCCTTATTTCCGCTCACTTTTTGCACCTTAGTCGCTTCGTGTCAAGACTTGAAAAAAGATGCAAAGCCAGAGAAACTGAGGAAAGATTTTTAGCTAAATGAAACATCCTTGCTCCTCATGTGTCATCTAAAGTGACATCAGTTCTCCACGACCCTCATTGTAGAATTAAGGCAACAGGAACACCCTTCACGATGCTGACCAGATCCATGTCTGGGTAACATAAGGATCGAGAAGCAAGGTTGATTGAAATAAAAGTTTTAGAATGTAGAATCTACCTGAAGAAGCCCTCCTAAGCCCTCCTCAATCCTTACTAGCAAAAATAAGAGCTCTGGACCATCCTTAAGGATGGCAGATCTGATTGGTTTTCGGGAGAAGTGAGGAACGATCAAATTAGGCTTTCAGAACGCACCCATAGAAAATGTGTCTCATGGCAGCTGTGGGTTCAATCAGTGGTACCACAAACAACAATGCAGAAATTTGATAAGGCAGATTTGTGTGCAAATTATTGTCTCAGAAGTACACCTTATAAAAAACTCATCTCATTTAGCAATATCTGTTAGAGGCCAGACATCTGAACTACAACAGGAGCAGGTCCAGGAATGCTTCTGCAATAACTACCACTGTATACACTTTTGACCTGGCTAGTAAAATCAGAACCTCGGAATAGCTGACATGCCTTCCCTGACCTCCATCTCCCCAAGTGCTCTGAGGGGTTCTTGCTCCTGGTCGAGGGATTATGTCGTTTTATTATGTTTACAGGAGGACGAGGTGAAAATATGGTTGGCCACTCAAGGTTAAGGTGAAAAATCTCCTTTTAACTGCTGGACTGATTTATCTGGCTGGGTGGAAGACATCAGAGCCTGAATCCACTACTCCCGGCAATTCTTCTATCATCCCATGTTTAATCTACTATATTTATCTGTCCTCCTCCTAGCTGCTCCTTTTTATTCCTCTTTTTTTTAATCCTCCTTATCTCTTTATCTCTGCTCTTTTGACCTACTCTGACTCAATCGCCCCTGCACTGCTTGCTTGCAGTCCCTCCTCCTGTACTCTGTCCTCTACTGCATACGTCTCCCTCTCCTCTTTTGGTTCTCCATTGTGCTCTGTGCTCTCTCTATCGCATGATTCTATATTTTTCAGTGTACTGGTCAGAGGAGGCGACAGCTTTATGACCTCGCTCTAGCAAACCTATAAAACCACCATGAGTTACTAACTCTCCTTTATCTGTCTCTCCCTCCCCACTGATCCTTCTTGTCATCTTACTTCTAACTTATTACTACTCACTTGAGGTAATGTCTCTGCCCAAGATCTTAAATCTTAATCTGTCACTTACCATGCGCCTCTCTTCTCTCATTCTTTTCTGTTGTATTGATGTCTTTCCTTGCTTTACCCTTTTAAATAATCCTAATGTTATGTTTATCTATAGATTTCTCTGTAAATTAATTACTCAACCTGATTACACGCCTCTCTTGTCTCTTGTGTCTCTGAGTACTCTTTTCCTTTCTGTGCATCCTAGGTCACACATGCACCAATTCATGCAAAACATTCACTTCCAAAGAAATTCACGATAAGACATTCAAGAATTGAAGCTTGTTCATTGCGCACCTGCAAATAACAGCTCAGATTTCGCTACATTCCCAACATTTAAAACCCTATTGCAAGCCTCAAACCCATTTGAATGACCTTTGACCCATGTGTGTTCTGTAATCTTCTTTGTGTCATTTACAGATATCATCATGCAACATTAAGAGGATCTGTAATCTGTAAAATAGACTGTAAAGTTACATTTCTATGATAGCCAATGCATTTTCATTTATACTATTAAAACTGCTATTTCTAGGAGTACTACTTACAAAATATGGACGTTTATAAATTGCTTAGTATGATGATCTATGTGAAATGCCATTTATTTTCTTGCACGTTCTTTGGTTCTAGACTTTGCCTTCAGGATTTACTGATGTTTTGATGTACACTACAGGCCAGAACTTTGAGGCCACCCCTAGATTTAGCATGAGCAGACTGTATAGCAAGTTAATCCCAAAATGATGTGGGAGAAGGCAGACAGTAGGCTATTGAATATAATGCTAAAACACATAAGCAAAGGAGTTTGGGCAAGGAAGTCGGAACACAACTGGAGTGTCAGTGCACTAATACAGACTGGGCATGCCTTCATTAAAAATCATTTCTTAAGCCGTAGTGGCTACATAATGTGCTCTTGCTGACAAATTCTTCTTGAAAACTAATTAGTTACATTTGTTTTACTTTTGTCATTTCCTGTGCAATAAATTGCAAAACAAACTATGTATTGATAATTTTTTTTGTTTTTTTTTTTTNGGGGGGGGGGGTTGGCCTCAAACTTCTGGCCTGTAGTATATACAATATGAATGAATATATATTTACAATATATATCTATTATATCAAATTTGCTAGGCAAATTTAACATCTTCCTGACATTTTTCAGTCTGTGCTTCAGTATTGTGAGGCTCTGAGCTGGATTTGGTGATTAAGGCAAAAATGTGTGTACGATGTGTACATGGATGGAAATAATAAGATTCTCTGAATATACTATATGTGATGTGTTGCATAATCTGACTATGAGGAGAGTCTGCAAGGTGAGGAAATGCACAGAGAGGTGGCTTACTCCAATTATAACATTTTCATGCCTGAATAAATTGATTTACAATCACAGTCTAGGTCTGTTTCTCGGAGTAAGTTTACTCCGATTTTTTTCAAAGCCTTGTTTTATTTTAATGCCACAGTGTTTTCAACCCAAAGATCAAGAAATAAATCAAATCTAAATCAGTTCATAATCACAGTCGCACTACATTATATACATACAGGCAATTCATATTTTCTCCCTCATCTTCCTTTACTGTAATTTTCAGTACTCTCATTTTTCTAAAAATATCTCTTCATCTCTTTCCTAAGATCATTTGCTGCTGTCCTCTTACACAATCATCCTAAGATGAAGGTAATATTTCTGCAAATACTAGAGAACATTATGAAAGAAAGCAGCATTTACACTGTGGAAATTAAGATTTACTGTAATTTAGCTTCAACTCTCACAGCCCTCTTTGCATCCTTACAGACAGCATTCATGTCAGTTGTCAGGAGTGTGCACATTTGTTAATTTTTGTACTGTATGTGCCTTGAGAAAGCATTGGGGAAACACTGTATAGAGGCTTTGTTGCACTATTATTACAGTATTTTTTCATCTATTACTCCGATAAACCTCAAGAAATGTAGACAAAAAACAAAACAAGTATGTATTTCTATAATATTCTATAGATAATAAAATGTTGGAACAGTTCAGGCATATTTTCTCAAGGGGAGGAAAACACACATTCCTGGTTCATGGATACAGTAACACGTGCTTGTACTCAGGTGCAAGGGAACGATAAAACAAATGAACATTAACAGACAGTAAATCTCACAGTCTGATGTTAAGGTTTTTTTTTTTTTTTNTTTTTTTTTTTTTTTTTTTTTACTTTCTGGAATGTTCCTTGTCTCTGACTTATTGCATAGGTGAAAGATGCTGAACAAAAGAGCAGACAGTAAAAAACCTTCATCAAGACTACTCTGACATTGAATATTCCACAAATCTTTATATAAGAAAATATTCCATCAGTCTGTTATGTTTCTATTTCCAGCTATGTTTCCAGCTATGTTTGGTCTTGCATAACAACTGTATGATCTTTGACATGGCACACATATTATTTACTTAATTTATGGCAATTTTTTTTAGAAGAATTTTGAACAATTTTATTCATGGAGTCTCAGATTTTTTAAAATGTATATTGGCATTCAAAAGTTAGCAATAACCCAGAAATATTTATGCTTTTGATGGAAATTGATGCTTTTACTCATCAGGGTGGCATTAAATTGATTAAAAACTGAAGCCAAGCCAAGACATTAATAATGTTGCACATGCTATTACCTCAGGAAGTAACTGATTTATTATTAATTACTCAGATTAAACTGCAAAACTCCATTCAATTAGGCAGGTAAATTGTCTTTACAGGGGATTATAAGGTATTGGCATTCTTAAAGTTCTATTCTGGGTTAAAAAAAAAAAAAAAAAAANAGGTTATTCCATGCTTCACATTGGCAAAAAAAAAAAAAAATTGAAGATTTCATTGAAAGGTGTCCACCACTATCTAGCCATTTGCAACATTATTAAATTATTAATATCTTGGCTATATATGTACATCGATTTCATGCCACCTTGGCAAAGAAAAGTATCAATTTCTATCAAAAACATGAACATTTCTGAATGATTTGAATGCTAGTGCATCTTTTTCCCTTGCAACACCAATTCATGTATAAATTTTGTCAAAGTGACGATGCAACTAAAACTTCTTTAATCAAGCAGCACCCATGGAGCTGCTTAATGGAGGAAATGGACTCAGTTCCCTGCAGTGATCCATGTCTCACCTGTCTTAGGTACAAGCATCTTCCAAGTACTTGAACACATTTGGCTCTTGTGCAGAATAAATTTGTAAAACTATACTTGTTATGGGATGTTTTTTTAAACCCACTGGTATCAGTGTTTTTGTTGGTGCGAGCTGCTGAAATCATGATGAATATGAATGACTGAGGTTTAGGGGTTGTTTTTTTTCTCTGAGGAAGAAAATATTGCAACATTCTTGATGCGGAGTCAAAACACATTTGGATTGAAGTTCTTGCAGCAGTAAAAGGAACATGTGCTGCTGTGGTTTCAGTTCAGGCTGGACCTGCAGGGGATTACAGACCTGCTGTTGGTGGGTTACGGACAGTCATCAGGGTTTTAACGTCACTACTTATAAGTTATTAACATGAAAATAAAGCATGTTGCAACTTAATGTTAAATTCATGAGGTATCATGAAAGCTCTCCGTGCAAAATATTCCTTTCTTGTTTGTTGGAAAGCACAGCCTGACCTCTTGGACAATAAATTTATGATATATAACGTGTTGAAATGAAGCACAGTGCTGTGGATTTAAATCAGAGGGAGAGTGAAAATCAACAAGGAAAAAATACTCTTCAAATTTCAACATTGCAGTGCTTCATTCCAGAGACGTCACTGGAAGATGTCTTACGCATTTCATCAGTGTTCTATTTTTTACAACTCATCCACAACTCACATAATGTGCATCAACAACAAAATGTTCTTTCTGAGTTGCATGTCATGGTTTGAGGATATTTTTATTTTGGGTTTATTAGTATTTTGGGTATTGGGTATTTTGGAGGAGATTTAATTTATTCACATCGTCTCCCATGCTTAGGAAAGTTCATCCTCCACCATATTTCATGGTACGAGGAGGATCTCAGGGACATATTCAAAGATGTCAGACTCTCTAAAGGAAAGAAAAACAGAATTCTTGAATCCAGGAGAGCTTTGAGCTGTCCTTGAGCTTTGAAACTGATCTGTTGAAATTTACTTTCTTCCCTAACAAAGGTCCCATTTGCAGTCTTATAAAAGATTTCTATGAAAAGCAAAAAGTATTAATTCCAAAATAATTTTTAGATCCAGATTTGGTCAGCAGACTGGAAATGCAATGGAGTGAACAGTTTTTAACAAAGTAAAAGTCAAATTAATGTGAAAATATTAAATCAACTATCGGAATATCTAAAACATGATAACTGTTTCACAAGCTGTCAAATCCATTTCTTGGAAAATGATTTCAGATATGTCAGTGGTTTTATTCTGTCATAGGCAGGATCTTATCAAATCTGATTAATTTCGAAAGAAAACACACATCTGAAAAATCTGACAAGATTAGGAATGATTTCTTCTCTCCTTTCCCTCTTTCCTTCTATCCTTGTTACTTACTGAACCCATTTGATTTCTCAGATTTGGCTTCATCCCGCCTGGACTGACAGATGGACTCGACTGAACCAGAAAGCATCAATCTTTCCAACAAAAAAGTCATTAAATATGTACTGAATGTCTCTTTGTAATGCTAATTTGAGCCAAATGTGCTGTGCAACGTGAGCTCATTAGGACTTAGGTGTTACTGTTATAAGAACATGAGGTTGTCTTACAAACCAAATACACTTTACTCCCTCCACCATCAAAATGTTTTCATTCTTCACCCAAGCTAACACTGACCTTCAACCAGAAGACATGCTGGCTGCACCTGTGCAAGCAAGTTATGGAAATGAAATGGAACTTTATTTCAGTCACGCAGAAATCACAATGTCGCATTACGTATGCCTCTTGGCTGCCTTTATCCAAAATGAATGAATGTACGAATGTATGAATCCAACTTATTACACCAAAGGAGTTGCATTTTATTGTTCTTATTCCTGTTCTTATGTGTATGTATATATAAAGTACTTTGAATTTCCTTGTGTATGAAATGTGCTCTTTCAATAAACTTGCTTTACCTTGCATGTCATTCTGGAACTTTCCTATGGATTTTTTTTTTTTTTTTTTTTAATTCCATCATCTGAAAACAGAAAGTTGGGGATTTTTTTTAAGCTCAAAATTCACATAAACACAGTTGTCGGTCTGTGCTGCTGCTAGAACATACATGAGCTGCAGATACACTTCAACATCTACTTAAGATGTCTGAAGCCCAGTTTGAGTTGCTTTTTTTTTTTTTTTTTTTTNTTTTTTTTTTTTTTTTTTCCCCAGAAATGGAAACCAAATTTTCAGTGTGGACTAAAAATGGCTTTTGCACCACAGGAACTTTTTCATGAACTCAAGGACTTTCCTTCATTTTGCACCAAGGAAAAAATACCCATTTCAGTTCTCCAGCTATAATTCCTTAGCTATTTTTTTTTGACCTACTGCAGGGTAGGTACTCTTTCATGGTTCAGGAAATGCTAAATGAAGTTCATGGGTATGGGTATGGGTGGTGTACTGATGGGTACTTAAATTTATCATTAATCATAGATGTTTTTGTGCATTTGAGTGATTCCTGCTGAGAGGAGATAACATGAAAAGTCTCCTTCTCTCTCTCTCTCTCTCTCTCTAAAATTGCTCAGCATGTATGAGTGATGCATGAGCACTGTCTAGTTAGATGGATGGTTTCTTTTATGTCTCGGCCTTTGCCTTCGGGTTTTGGGGAAGGTGGAGTATAAAGAGCAGACCAGCAGGAAAACTGTGTGTTATTACCTCAATGAAGTTTGGTCTCATTTTTAAGAGATGTGTGTGTGTGTGTGTGTGTGTGTTGGTGGAGACATCTGAAAACCCTGGCAGCCCATCAGCCTGCTGCCCATTTAAAAGCACAGCATCAATCAGAATATGGTTGTGTGGGATTATTATGAGGCTGACTGAGGTGAACTGGACTTCAACTGGAATGGGAAAATGTTTTGACTTGTCCTGGCTCCTTTAGACTTTCAACTTCAGTCACTGAGCTATGGATGCGTCTTAATTATTTTGTTTATTCTCATTTTCAATATCAAATTGACTTGATAAAATCTGAATGTTAATGTTCTTGAAAATACTTAGAAACATAGGACACACTTGCAAAAACTCCATGCTTGGGTGTGTGAGGACATAAAATTGGGGTGAGACGTAAACTGATCTGTTTAAAAAGTAAGGGTATTTTTGGGTGAAAATCAGTAAAAACTTCCCTTAAAAACAGTAGGTTTGTTGTTACTTGTGCTTGTTTGGTTTTAAATTTAATATATAAAGATATCCATGTTCATTTAGGGGTCTATTGATATTTGAAATGCTTTAATATACAAAAATTAATAAATTAAAGTTTAAAAAAACCCACAATGAACTACTTCTGCTCTCCCTTGCTGCAGCACTACTGTGCACAATGAGTGAAAACAGAATGTTTGAATCTGTCTGTTTAATGGCATTTCCTGAAAGCCTGCTCTGTTCTGACTGACCAGCTGCATCAGGCCTGAGCTGGCAACATTCATGGACTATAAAACATGGATGCTCGCTAGCTTATGTCTAACCAGATCTGTACAGTGAGTTCAAACGCGTTACATGTTGACATAAACATGTTACAGAAGTAAAGGACGAATCAAAATGAAGCTTTCAGGCAGTTAAGGATCTACTGGTCGGAAAGTTGGGGGCGCAGCTCTGCTGCTGATAGTGTACGACACCTGTCTTTTCTGTTTTTAATGTTTGTTCTATATGTTACAGGTGTATTCCAAGACAAATTTCAACTACAGTTGACAATAAAGTTGTATTGTATTGTATTATATTGTGTTGTAACTTGTATTGTATTATATTGTATTGTGTTGTATTGCATTATTTGTCTTACTGGCTGCATTTCCATAAGTTTTGACACTACATCAACACAAACTCCAGCTATATTACACTATAAAAAGGATGAAAATAACAAAAAATATGACACATCCTGTTTCATCATCTTCCTCTACTGTGTATTTCCATACAGGATAAATTAAATTTTATCTTAACAGCATTCTGATAAGTAAATGAAATTTTTTTTTTTTATAGGATCAATTCATCCAATCTGTAGTGACACACTCGTGCTGCTCCACTGACAATAGTGGGAAATTTTGATCCGTGATTCATAAATGAATGAACTTTCTAACATTCATACAGAACCATGGGAATACTATGACTGTATCTTAAAATTTAGGGGAATGCTCCTTTCAATGGCCATAGTTAATCACCATGAGTCAGTCAGGTGCATGACATATTACAATAACACAGGAGTCCATATGTTGGTGTGAGCAGTCAATAAGTCTTCACCGTCAGCTCTTTTATAAGAGCTCCACTTAAAGGCCTGAAATTCCAATCAGTCTGAAGGGAGCTTTTAACATCGGAATGCAGCATATTGGGGAAAAAAGTAAAATGAAATTTACTAGTTAAAACATTCAGGCAGTGAGATAAGAGTGTGTTCTGTGTGATTTTACAGTAATTTCATAGCCTGACATTAAATGAAGCAGAATATAATAGGAACATATAATATAATATAATATAATATAATATAATATAATATAATATAATATGAACAGTTTTATTATCAAGAGGGCAAGCATACTATCTGTTGTTTGGAATAAAAATATGAGCTACATGACTTTGTCTTTAATTATGAATTTCTGGATGTGACTCAAAGCTTCTGTCCCAAATAATAAAGAACAAACAATAATCAAAGAGTTTTTGCTACAGATCAGATGACAGAAAAACACAGTATAAAATCTGTTTTAACATACAGACACACAAACACACCCACCAAACTAATACACTCCCACCACACACACACACAGCAACCTTTACTTTGACACACCGTGAGTGACAGAGAAAGTAGACCCCCTCATTAGGCATCTTAGCAAGCTGTGAATGGAGCGTCCATTCACTGATCTGGTGGGAACACTGGGACCAGCCGCTCGAAAAAACAACCAACCAGCCAGGGAGGCACCCACACACACACACGCACACACACACATCCAGACCTTCCCAACTTCTACCCACAAAGACAGACAAAGCAGTGAATGTGTGTGAAGCTTAAATTTCAGGAGTTGTATACCCTCCCTTTGCTCCTTTCTCCTCCTCTTCTTCTTCTTCCTTGTCTTCGTCGCCCCTCCTCTGTCTCTCTTTTTTCTTTTCTTTGAGAGGCGTCATTTTAAAGAAAAGCTCAATTTCTTAATTCCTCCTGACAGCTGTCGCTCAGGACCAGAAGCTAGAGAAACTCCCGTTGGCACGCTAAACTTTGGCAGCTAGACAAGAAAGTGAAAGAAAACAGAAGCAGGGTGGTGGACTCCTGATTCTTTTTGAATAAGAAGAACTTACAGATGTATTTACTGCAGATATCCTGCTTTCAAGCTTTTGCAGGACTTTATGGCTGAATTTAAGAAGACACAAGTTTTCTGTTTAAAGGACCATACCAGCCATTTTGCATGTTTGAGCCTAATATATTCAATTTTCATACATGTTACATTACTGACAATCATTTCCCAAAGGATAAAATCGTATTTCAGCTTTCCTGATATTTTGCAAAATCTCTTAATCTTTCAAAATCAAATACTCAAGCGGTACACTCACCTTAAAAATCAGTGTTTCACCTGCTAATAGTTACACAGCCTTATGAAGTCACAGTCATTTAAATTTTTCGATAAATGCAGGTCTTCTTTTGGGACTATATTCCCTGGTGGAGACATACATTCACTCCGCACTTTTTATTGCACTTAAGCACTAAAATTACATAACTTCTAAAAAAAAACCTGAATACATGTCTTGTTGGTGATGATGGACAGTCTATCCAAGAACATTTCAAGTATCAACAAGTTGATTTTAATAGTGTACCAGAATGAACTGAAACCAGTGGCGGTCTGGCAGGTAGGAAAAACATTTTTAATTCACCGTTGCAGTAGTATGCTTTGGGAAATGATTGTCAGTGATGTTATGTAGTATGAAAATTGAATATATTAGGGTCAAACATGCAAAATGAGTGATATGGTCCTTGCATGAAGGCTTTCTGAGTAGGAGTTAAAGCTAATGTACTACATGTACCAAGTATCTGAAGGATGTACAAATGACACATGGACAAATAGCTACCAGATCTTAAACTCAATAAAATGTGTGTGTGTGTGTGTGTGTGTGTGTGTGTGTGTTCCTGAATGTCATGGCAGTCCCTCAAGAGTCTCTCTGATTCTACATTAAATTTCAAGTCTTAAATCATATAATGGTAACACTATTAATAAAGCAAATTATAGCTAAAAATAGTAGCTCTTATGGTGTCTTTCAAATGATGATTTTGATATGAAGATGATTACATTTTTAGCCCTGGTCATGTGACCGGCCTATTAGCCAGAAGGTCAAAATCAACCAATATAGCCATCTAATCATAGTTTAAGAGGAAAATAAAATCTTCAAATATTTGTTGGCATGTTGCTAATGTTGCTAACAGTGCATAGAAATGTAGCGTAGACAGGCAGGCAGTGTGGATGCTGTGTGTGTGTGTGTGTGTTTGTATCTGAGGTTTGAATCTCTACTGCGATGATAAGATATCAGAGGAGGAGAGATAATCAACTCCCACTTCATCCATATCTCCAATTGCTCTGACACTGAACCATTACCAGCTACACCCTGCACTCCTCCACACAGCTGGACAAACACCATGACACCAACACACACACACACACACACACACACACGTTAATTGTTTGACAGTAGGGAGGAAACANATGACACCAACACACACACACACACACACACACACACGTTAATTGTTTGACAGTAGGGAGGAAACAATAGAGCTGAAATTAGCGGGAATCCGGAGCTCTAAACTTGGACAGTGTTTGAGAAACAACAACAGCAGCTGCTGGAAACGTTCTCGTAACAGCTGTAATAAATATAAAAATAAAAGAGCTGCTCATTTCTTAAAACCTTCCAGTGGGAAAAAGTATCACAACACTCTTACAACACTCTACACTCTTTTGTGTGTTTTAAGTGCCTGACATTAAACGTTACCCGTCAGCTCTGAGTGTCTTTGACTTTCAGCAGGCGGAAGCAAATACAGTTTCTTGGGGAAAGTGAAAGGAATTCAATTTTTTTAAGTAAAAGTTCATGCTGTAAAGGACAGAATGTGTTTTTATCTCATGTAGACACAGATGCAGTAAAATGCTTGATCATAAGATGCGAGTGGACATGGTGTAAGTGCTTATTCTTGTATTTGTACTTTAAGGAGTCCCAAAATATCCTCACAAACATAGAAAGACATGTAAAAACTCTTTAAGGTTAAGTTTTAAGTTAAGTGACATTTAATAATTATGGTAAGTATATTTACCCAAGTACAGGACCTCAGTGAAGTTCTGCTTTTACTCCACTGCATGTCAGGAATACGTTTTATTCCAGTACAGTTACACAACAAGTGTAGTTATGACTTACTGAGCAGATTCACATCAACATGTAGAGAAACTGCAGAGATTTTTAAAGATTTTCAATTTGTTTTGTATCTCATATTTTGAGAATTTTTTCTTTTCTTTTCTTTCCATTCATCTCCTATTTTCAAGTTTCCATTTTGGAAAAGGATAACTCTTCACAATGAGTACTTTTTTCTTTTAGAGACCTTTTAATCAGTCCCATAATGAGTACATTTTAATTTTACTTAAAGGACCATACCAGCCATTTTGCATGTTTGAGCCTAATATATTCAGTTTCCATACATGTTATGTTACTGACAATCATTTCTCAAGATAAAACTGTATTTCAGCCTTCCTGATATTTTGCAAAATCTCTTAATCTCTCAAAATCAAATATTAAAGTGATACACCCACCTTAAAAATCAATGTTTCTTCTGCTAATAGTTACGCAGCCTTATGAAGTCACAGTCCTTTAAATTTTTCCATAAACACAGGTCTTCTTTTGGGACTATACTCCCCAGTGGAGACATACATTCACTCCAAGCTTTTTATTGCGCTTAAATGCTAAAATTATGAAACCTCTTAAAAAAACCTGAATATAAGTGTTGTTCCCAATGATGGATTACCTATCCCAAGAACGTTTCAAGTATCAACAAGTTGATTGTAATAGTGTACGAGAATGAACTGAAACCATTGGCAGTCTGGAAGGTAGGAAAAACAATTTTGATTCACCATTGTATGTGTGTGTGTGTATGAAAATTGAAAAAAATTAGGCTCAAATATGCAAAATGGCTGGTATGGTCCTTTAAGGAAAATGCTGAATGCAGTATTTTTACATGTAATGGTGCATTATTATATTGAGGTGTTACTACTTTTGTTTAAATAAAATATTTCTAATACTTCCGTCATAACTTTATTTAGTGTCTAAGGTTAAATATGATCTCTGTCACTGAGAGATAAGAAACATTTTCTGAATCTGAGCTTCCCACACACAACCAACCAATCACGGCCTGATTATACATGTTCAGCTGATTGGCTGAGATTGTTTCTAACGAGACAGAGTGGGTCGTGAACTCAGACTAAAGTGAACTCCTACGCTGCGCTTCATCAGACTTCAGTTTCGGGTTGATATCCATCATTTCTCTAACAATGAGGATGAATGGAGGAGTCAGGAGTCAGGCCTTGTGCTTTACATCAAAGCCAGTCAGATGATTTAGGACAGTGGTCAGAGGAGTCCAAATATGTGAGGTGTGTGGGTGTGTGTGTGTGTGTGATGTGGATTCATCAGGGTGATGGTGTCGTTTCCCTGTCCTATGAGGAATCCACCCTCAGACACACTCTTCCAGTGTATCGTCAGTCTGTACAGAATGAAGAAGCGGAAGGGTTCGTTTTGGGGTTCCGAGGCTCCAGAAGCAAAAATCTTCCTAATTTTTTCTCACAAATAATCTCAGCTCAGCCATGTGAGCATTTGCAACACCTGAATGAACATGAAACTCTCCTGGATTAAACACCAGAGCAAACAATGAACAACTGCTCTGAATAAAATCCGGGTCAAAAGTACAAGAACATCAGCCCGCTATTTCCATGTGAAACCAGTCCATCTCTGACACACATGCTTAGAGCTTTTCTCACCACAGGAACTCACAAACCTTTTCAAGAATTCAGGAACCTTCCTTTGTTTTAAGTCAAGAAACCAGGATCCATTTTGGTTAATGCAACTGCAACAGCTCCTACTGCAGGAAAGGTACTGTCCGAAAGGTCAGGAACTGCATGTTGGAACTCTTGACTGAACATCGCTGATCAGACACAAGCAAAGCAGCAAGACAGAGAAACAGAAAAAGTGAGTTTTGAAGACTTTTGGAAGAAATCAACAAAACTGTAGACTGATGAGGAGCTGCACATCCATCTGTCTATTTATGAGGATGAGAAGAATGACTTGTAGTCTATTTAGCCCATTTCAAGAGATCTCATTATGTTTATTATTCGAAGAATTACTTGCAGTGTAGTACAAGCCCGTCACCACTATTGGTGCTCGAACATCTTCATGCTACTTCAAGTGTGATGGGAATTATGAGCAAGGAACTTACTCAAGGAACAATGTAGTTCCTATTTGATAAGGTAGCAAGTGCTTCTTTGGTCAAGAAAGAAAGTGAGAATTGGGGGGTTATGCCTGAATAAAATATGTTTTTAAACAAGCATCTTTACCGATAAACAAAATCCCATGTGCTATCCAACGCTATCTCATGTGCTATCAAAGATCAGATAGTGTGTTATCTGATCTTTAACTCATCCATCTGTTCAGGAGTCAAGTCTTAAAGAACACATAAATTGCAAATGTCATGATCTCAAAAACAGCAAACCTACAAGGAGAAACTACGTTAAGTCAATACGGGCACTTCTGCCAATAACTAACAAGAAGGAAGACTTGTGTGTGTGTGTGTGTGTGTGTGTGTCTGTCCTTTTTTCCTTCCGAGATCCTTTTCCTGTGAAGATAATGTCAGTGTCTGGGAAGAAACAGGCAGAACATTCTAGCAAATACACACACACACACACACACACACACAGTGGAGCAGACTAGACAAAGTGATAGCAGAAATAACAGCAGAATTCCTTCACGCTGTTCTCTTGCGCCACTACAAAAATGAATTATTTTATACTTCACGGTGGATCTGTGACGTTTCTGCCATTTCAAAAATATTTTCTGGTGACTATTATGACTGTAACACATCCTCACAAACTAATTCTTTTTTCAGGTATCTCAAAAATGCCACATGTAGGCGTATCACAGTGTTTTGGAATGAATAACACATCCTGCAGTGAACATATAATGTACGTCACCTTAAAAAACCAGAGCATTAATGTAAGATAATCAGTTATAATGTTGAATATCTCTGATAAAGCACTTCACCCTGTTCAATTTGCCAGAGAAGCACCATACAGTGGTGTGTGTGTGTGTGTGTGTGGCTGCAACCTCTCAGTAATGAATGGTGTATGTGTGTAAACGCTGTAAACATGCAAACGATCATTACAGAGTTAAAGCATGTTTCTCTTCTCAAAGCAGAGAATAAACCACAGACGAGCTTTCATTATGACATTCTTCCCTGGCATTAACCAAAGCACTTCCAGATAACCCTGAGGTGGTGTGTGTGTGTGTGTGTGTGTGTGTGTGAGAAAGAGGGAGGGAGAGAGATTAAAATAAATTAAAGGGCGTCAGTGTAATTCACTGTCTATTTGTGGTTGGTTTATTACAGAATACTCGTGTGTGTGTCTCTGTGTGTGTAGAATGTGGGGATTAAGATAAATTATAAATCTAAAGCTCGTTAGGGACACTGATGTGTGCTCTAGTGTGTTATTGTGTAAATAGCATAGCGTGAGTTTAGGTTAACTATTGTTTGTGTACACACATGCACACACACGCACACACGCTGAGAGTGTTTGAACATGAAGACAGACAGCTACACACACAATTCAGGCAGCCCACCCAAAATGTGAAGCTCTCCTTTACGTGTGTGTGTGTGTATCTGATGACTACCATTTTCACAGCAGATTCCTATTTGTAAAACAGGGTGTTGTTTAAAGATGAACCTTGACTGAATCTTGCATACTTTTGAGAATGAATTAGAAAATGTGTACATCAGGAGTTACACACCTGGATGAGTTGCCTTTGAGCAAGGCAGGGGGTGCTGGTTCACTAAGCTGGAGCTGTCAGAGTGAAAATTACATAAGTGACTGTTACTATTTATCTATGTCTATATATCACTGTCATTGCTGTTTGCTTATCCAACTGAATTTGCGTTTTCTTTAGTAACTCTACTAATAATTTATATGCAGAATGTCCACACACACACACACACACACACACACACACAGTCTCNCTCTACTAATAATTTATATGCAGAATGTCCACACACACACACACACACACACACACACACAGTCTCCAAATGTAGTTGTAGAAGAAACAATGGCCTCTAAACTAAAGCCATTTATGTCGACTACATTGTCCTGCTGTAAGTCAAACAAACTTTTCCCCTGAGAGCATGAATCATAACGAAGCCTTTCATTTCCATCGCTCTGCTGGGTGTGTGTGTGCATGTGTGTGTGTGTGTGTTCCAACATATGTTTATTCTCCATATGCCTGCTGCACAGGCTCTTGACACACTTTCTCTCTTTCTTTCTCTTTCTTTGTGTGTTGTGTGCGTGTGTGTAGCTGTTGCACAGACATAACAGAGTCCAGTGGGTAGCACACAGTGGACAGTGATGTGTCGTGTTTGTAGAAACACACACCACATAAAGAAAGCAAGGCATGAGTCAAATGCTGTACAGTGTAGAGTTATATGGTTAATAGTGGCTCATGAGTGCGTGTGTGTGTATGTGCCAGTGCATGTTACTATTCCCTGTCTGTACATAATGTTAGAAAATATGCAGCATTTTTTGCACTTTGATCTTTAGTTCTGAAATTGTGATTCTCATATAGATCAGGCTACACATTGTAAATTTAATATCTTTTATCAAGTGACATCATCAGAGCAGCATCAGCGACAACAAAAAAAAAAAAGTCTGAGGAAGAAGCTGTTGGAACACGGTAGGAGTCATTTATAAATCTGCTGCTCTGTTTCTTTTGACTTCATAACATAAATGCTGATCTCGTCAGTTTTCACCATTTTTGTTGATGATGCAGTGATTTCTGCGGTCATCAAAAATTTCAACCTCAGGTTCTACTTAGATGCTTTTGGTCAGGATCTATTCCGTGTTTCTTGCCTGAAATACACTGGAATCACCCACCGACAAACTCCGACAAGACGGCAGCCATGACTGTGTGAGGAGATTTGACAATCAACAATATAAACACATTTTTAAAAAAAACAAGTTACAAGTATTTAAGCCACATTCAGTATCAAAACGTATCGTACAGTAGCTCTGTGCCAAAAATCGGTGCATTACTGTCACTTTGGACGTGCTCACTATTGAAGAAGAATGTTATTGTGTGTGTGTGTGTGTGTGCAGCTCCTTCCAGTCTGCTGTGTGTGTGTTGGTTGGCGCCAGCTCCCAGGTTTGCTGAGATGGCTGCAGAGGGGAAGGAAGCGTTTGGCTTTGCAGAAAGACTTTATTGTTGCCTTCGTCCTGATAAGAGGATATTAATTAGCAGCCAGACGACACAATAACGCAACAGGGTCAGATAAAGCTGCTGTGCGTGTGTGTGTGTGTGTGTGTGTGTGCGCCAACTTACAGTGTACAGACAGACGTTCTGGGTGCGGCTGTGTATATTTATGGCTGAACATTACCTGCTGCTCTTTTCCTGCATCTCAGACCACTTTAAAAAAAAAAAAANAAAAAAAAAAAAAAAAACAACAACTTCCTGTTATGAAATTACAAGGAACAAAAAAAAGGAGATTCAGCTTCAAACTTATTTGATTTTATTTTGCCTTATTTTATTTTGACTTCTTATATTTTGCCTATTGTTGCCTTGTCCCCCTTTGCTGCTATAACGCTGCAACTTCCCTGCTGTGGAACTAATAAAGGATTATCTTATCTTATCTTATCTTTAAAGAAAAGTTACAAAGTGCTGATTTCAGGAAAAGGTTTTCAGAATAATTCAATTCAGAATATTCCAAACATTCTGAATATCCCAACAAGCTTTCCCAGGAAACCATTCGCAACACAATGCATAACTTTTCCTTTTGGTCACAGCACAAACAGAAATAATACACAAAAGGCAGAAATGACAGAGAGAAAGAAAGACCAAATTAATCTTTAAGAGAGTGAGAAAATGCTACAGAAAGATAATAAACAGTAAGTGATTTAATATCTGACAGAATGATGAAAGGCTCCAGCATGTTATCAGTTGTCCGTTTGCTTTGGCAGCACCAAACCTCCTTTCTAAATACTGATGGGTTACATAAGAACTCGGCTATGTTAAATCCACTGTACTCACACACACACACACACACACACACACACACACACTCAGCTGTCATCAAACTGGTGCCACTTAAGGTCATTTTGTTTGTGATCCTGAGAGTTTTTAATCCTCCTCTACTAGCATCACAACATCTCAGTAGAGTTTAATTTTTCCTTCGTCAGTCATTTTGTGGGAGAGCTGACAGAATTTTTTTTCCACATGATGGAAGTCACATTTTAGAGCAAAACTCTTGATATGCAGGGCCTCCGTCAGAACCATGGCGACCCATTCTGGTCTCTGGCTGCTGTTTAGGGCAGGACATCCACTGCGTATCACATCCTGTGGGACAGTAATGCTGATGGAAGAGTCTGGGTGGTCCACTCTCTGCTCCGTTTCCCCTCCACGCTGCACATTTTGACACTGAAACCATCATACCGGCTTGACCAAGTGTTAAAAAAATCTCTCTAAACGCCGAAATAAAAACTCAAGACATCTCGACAGGAAAAGAATTTTTTTTTTTTTTTTTTCCGTATCCTACTATTTTTGTCCAAAGTAAATTTCTAAATATGCAGAGCTTGCCTGCTGGATTTATGCTGGTTTTGAATAGGAGTGTCTCAGGTTTAATATATCTCTGGAGTCCTGTTACTCTGATGCACATACGTATATCGAAGCCCAAAGTCTTAACCAGCTCAGTCAAAAATCTAAATCTTGTACATTTAGAGAAAAGTAGGGATGGTAATTTCACACAGAAGTTCGAACGGTTTCTTTAAACCATTCCGCTTCAATACGTGTTCCAACAACTGTTTTGAAACTTCTACCCAGACGTCACATGACAGTTTAGGAGGCGTGGCAAAACACCACCACACGCATCACAATTTTCTTCATTGAATCAAGGGAAAGGATTTATTGAAAATGGTATAGAACAACTGGCACAAATTAAAATGCAGACACAACCATCATATAATAAACAAAAAAATTGTTGTCAGTTGCCGTGACATAGGTTTGATAAGATAAACATTTATGTCATAAGGCCTATAATATATATATATATATAAAATACAAGACCTCAATTAATAATTGATGGTTTGATTGCATCTGCATGAAAACCGTTCATGTTTTGGAACAGGAGGCGTTCAACACTGCTGCAATTACAACACCTGCCAGTAGATGCCAGCGTTGAGCGAGACATTTCGAAACAACACAGCTGTATGTGTCAAGACATTTTGAAGTCTCAAAATTGCCATCCCTAGTGAAAAGTACCTTTTGTTGTGAAGCTGAAAACTGTTTATGACACTTCATCTTTCTGGGCTTCAAAGATTGATTTCAACTGGTTATTGCCTAAATGCCCCACGTTGCTTCACAGCCACGTTATACCTGCTACTGGTTAATTATATTCTAAACATGTTCCTTTGACAAGAGGAAGCATCAGTACACATGCCATGGATGTTAATATTTGGCTAATAAATGACCTCAGATTCAGATTCTTCAACTTTGGGGTCCATTCATTTCAATAATATGTGGCCTGAATCCCTTGTTCCAAGTGGAGAGCATGAAGTGTCGTAGCTGCTACCTGCATCGCTTTGTGAAATCACGGCTGAAACTTTTTAATGCTTAGTTCAAAATGATTCTTGAAAGAAAGAATTTAGCGATCACAATTTTTAAGATCCCAGATTTTTTTTTTTTTTTTTTTAAAGATGAATGCAATAGTTTGTTTGGCCACACAAACCACAAGTGAATAGAAATTGTGAAATCAGTGCGTGAGCAGGTTATCAGAATCAGAATCAGCTCGAGTGTCAAAACAATTCTTTTTGCAGAAGACGCTGTGTTTAATAGTAGAAATTCTACATAAATAATAATAGAGTTTATGCAGACTTAATGGGCTATAAAAGTTAATTTAGAGAGAACCACAGTGGAAACATGTCTTCAGATATGGTGAAATGGCTGTGACATGTAAAACCTTAAACATGTTCTGTCCATGTTTCAGTCTCTGCTTATGTTATATTTCCATGTTTTAATTACTGAGAGCATGGAAAGCATTAAAATACGAAATATGACGAACACTAACTGAGGAACAATAACAAAATCCCCAAATACAATCAAATTAACACCTTCATCTCTCTTTTTGACTGCTCTGCTACTTCTCACTCTCTTTTCATCACTTTATATTATAACAAACTCAACTTGTATGACGTCTATGGGGGGAAAAAATACTCATTAAGTGCTCAAAATAAACAGAAAGAGGATTATGAATGAACACACACATAACAGATAATTACAACATTAACAAGGAAGAAAAATGTTCACATAATCGCTCTTTACATCTGATTGCTGTTATTTCTCTCTTTTCCTCCTTCTGGCTCTCTCCCACACTCTCAGTCACAAACACACACACAAATGCAAACACACGCAAACACACTCAGGAAACAGCAGAGGAGGAAGGAAAAACAACAAAACACACTCACAGTGCATCTTAACAATCACTAACTACAATAGAGGCATTCTACAGCTGTGACTGCACATCGCCAAGAGGAGAAGACAAGGTCACCTTCACACTCACACACACGCACACGCACACGCACGCACGCAGCCCAGCCCTAGCCTATGGGAATGTAGTGGGTTTAGAGGTNACGCACACGCACACGCACGCACGCAGCCCAGCCCTAGCCTATGGGAATGTAGTGGGTTTAGAGGTGGGCTGGTAGAATAACATTAATATCAGTCTGTCTGCTTTGCATCATATGAACTGAAGAATACTCTCTCTCTCTCTCTTTCTTTCTCTGTGTAAGTTTTGTTTTTATATCCATTATACACTGGTACACTGAAAGGTGGGGAATTTCTCAGCCACACAAAGATGTGTATATGTGTGTGTGTGTGTGTGTGTGTCACAGCCTGAGGTCCCACAGCTGAATACCGTGGTCTGGGTGAGGAAGAAGGCGGCTTATGGGTTTATTTTATCAAGAATGAATGAAGAGGATGTTTTGCTGGGGAACACTTAAGGGGAAAATCCAATTTTAGAAACAAATGTCTTGTTACCTGTGGGTGATTTGTCCGTTTGATTATTGACTGTACGTGTTGGTTGTGCTGTTAAAGGGGACGTATTCTGCTTTTTGTTATTTATTATTTTGCAAAGTTAACGCTTCCTGTAAGTCAAACCCAAAGCTCCAAAACTGCTTTGTTTTCTCCAACACGTTGACGTTAAAATGAAATGGGAAGTTACCCGCTTACACACCTGATTAGACAGTCGTCCTTAAAGAGAAAGTTTTCACTGTTTTCACTCAGTGTGCACAGTGGTGCTGCACTGGAGAAGAGAAGTTGATCTATGTGTTTTTTGCAACTGCAAAGGTTTAAAAATAAAACCCCACATGAAAACAAAAACACAGAAATCTATTAGTCCTCTTTAAACGAGAGAAGCAGACTGGACATAAAGTGTAAAAGCTAAAAATCTATTATATTGGGTTTTTAAAAAAAATTTTCAGAGTGTATGGTCCTCTGTATAGTAAAATAAGAGAAAAGAAATTAGAGAAAGAGAAAAGAAATTACACTAAAGAAAATAACTCAGAAAAAACACATAGATCACACAAACACACCAAAAAAAAAAAAAAAAAAAAAAAGAGCCAAGCAACACCTGGAAAAAAAGTATAATTTAAAAAATATCTATGGATGTCGTTGGGAAAAACCTAAGAATCTGTTGGGATTTCTGAGTACCTAAACTTCTAATGACAATTACATTCAACTACGGTCTAATCAAGGCACCTAACAGAATAACGCTGATTATTCTGTGGGAATAATCCCATTATGGGCCAAACTGTCTCCATGTTTTTGTGGGCATGGGTCCACAGGTTTTCATACATGTGGTGGGAAGTTTAGGTTTCTCTGAGAAGACGAGAGAAAGCCTGATTTCATTAGTGGCGAATGACTGACATTAGCTTGATGTGTGTGCAGCTGGTTTGGGGCGTAACACCATTTCATACTTTTATCATCAATCTCTGACTAAAAATTACATTTAATAAGAGAGTATTCATATTTTACTGTTACGTGTATTAACAAGAGAAATAATGTTTGGTAGATCACGGTAGAGACACAATACGATAGAACTGCAATGAGCTAATATCAACCTGCTGATATCAGTCCAGCTTTAACGTCTTCAAATTGATTATTATTGATATTACTTTGTCTGATCAATAGGTGAATGCAAAATCATTCAATTTCCAACTAAAGAACTCATACCTCCACCAAGGCCCAACAGTTTTTTTATTTCATTTTTTTTCCCAATATACAGCCGGACTTTTGCCATCATTATGAAATGTTTTTTATCTGGCATGTACTGATTAATTTGAGTATTGATTTATCCAGCGGTATTGCAGATATCTTCTTCTGAGTCTATATGTATGTACTGTGTATGCTAATGCACGCGAAGCCACAAATGTGACTTCTGTCCTATCATATATTTTAATCTGCCTGGTCGAGATCAATATCTGAATCAGGGCTAAACTGCATCTGTTCATAGTCCATTGTAGAATCTACATGTGTGATGTGTGATTTTTTTTTTTTTTTAATGAAGGTTNAAAAAAAAAAAAAAAAAAAAAATCCTGTATCTAATTTTGAATCATATTAGTTGTGACCTTAAAATTGGAAGCACACATTATGATTTACTCACAACTGGGACAATTTCCTTTTTGTTTTCATGTTTTCTCATCAGTAGTTGAATCGCTGCTGCATTCATCAGAGGCTATGAAAGTCCTGCAGATATATTAGTTATCCTTTGCTACAGGGCAATGAAAAAAAACCTCATTTATTGCATCTTTTATTTATCCAGAAACCTGCAAAGGAAATGACTACCTGCATTCATCACTGCTTTATTATGTTTTCATTTGCCCAACCTGAATACAAATGCGCCCGCTGAGGATACCAAAAGTTCATAGACGACTTCATGAAATGGACCACAGCCCCGATAGCGACTCCCTACACGCTGTCGGCTTCTCCATAAAAGTGATGTAAAGTCTCATTCTGTCTCTGTCCCATTCCAGCCTCAAAGAGCCAGACTCCTGCACTTGCTGCCAGGAGTCTTAATTCACTGTGAGAGCAGCAATTTGTTTTATCGTGCACCGGGGACACGAATGTGATGAGATGTTTATTCATGGTTGGGGTTAAAGGTCAAATAAAAGCTTCACAGAGATTTGTATTTTGTTATTCCACAACTGCAGTTACAAATTAGAAAGACTTGTCTACTGTCTCTTTCTCTCTCTCTCTCTCTCTCTCTCTCTCTCTCTCTCTCACACACACACACACACATTTTTGCTGGTTCTGTTACTTCTCCTTATATACACATAAAAATATGCATAAAAGCAGCCAAACACACACTGCAAGCACTTCTGTTCTCTCAGACGTGCGCACCTGGATGTACTCACTCATACGGTACCTCAAATGTAGTGTGCACATGTAGCAGAGCAATGAGGTTTGGTTGATCTCCACTGCCGTAGTTTATTTATTTATTATTC
>VXCM01005917.1:0-30824 GCA_014773175.1 Lucifuga dentata
GTATGAAAACTGAATATATTAGGCTCAAACATGCAAAATGGGTGGTATGGTCCTTTAAGAAAAGTGCTATGTAAATAAAAGTTATTATTATTATTATTATTATTATTATTATTATTAGTATAAAAATGATAAAACATTAAAACATTTATGAGAGACATAAAACAGCAAACAGGAAGTAAACCATATAAATATAAAACAATGCAAATGTAAGAAACAGAATTAGCTATACACGGATCATGTATGTTTGGCTCAAACATGCTTTAAGCTTCAGCGTAACTAAATAATATGCAGAATTTTCAAAGTCATATCCTGTCAGATGTACTTTTAGACATTCCGTGTGTGATGTAGCTGTAATGCAGGAAGCAGCACCTTTGGTTCCGTTGGGGAAAACTGCAGCGCTGACGGCGATGTGTCCTTTCAGTACGTAGGTGAAACATTCCTGAGGAGAAAAAAAACAAATTAAAGTTATTGAACTAAAACTTAAATCTGCCCTGATTCTCAGTATTTTTTTACATGTTGAATGCAATAATATTTTAGAATATATACCAGAAATGAGTTAATTTTACCTTCTCAAAAGCAGAAGGCGTCCCAAAGTGCATCGTGCGGGTGACGTCTGTGGTCCCATCACTGACAAAAACACCAAATGATGCTTAAAATCAGAATATAACAATAACTATTTGTTATGTTGTTGGTGTAACTGTAATGAGTGTTAATTCAGTATTTATAATGCACATTATGCGTTTGTTTTCGTCCGTATGTCTCGCGTGTTCTTGGTTTTAGGGCTGGATATCGACTCTGACCTCCTGATTCGATTTCTATTTCCAAAGCTGAGAAATCGATTCAGTTCGACTTGATTTCGTTAAATTCTGGAAAATTTTGTAAGGGTTATTTGTCTTCTAAATTACATTATTGTTTAAACAGTGAAGACATTCTTTCAGAATCTACATAGAAAACTTACTGGGTGTCTTAAAGGAAATAGGTTCAGGTTGACCTTTGACCTTTGGGTCACTGTAGAGAGGCTCTGATGCTCTTTGACCTCCACATGAAGCTTTGTGTAGCCGCCTCACTAACGTGNAGAGAGGCTCTGATGCTCTTTGACCTCCACATGAAGCTTTGTGTAGCCGCCTCACTAACGTGTTGTTGTATTGATTCCAGGATTTGAAGTGTGTTCCTAAAGCCCTCGTTGTCACGGCAACGCTGTAAGGACGCATATCCCCCATATAAAAATGGCAACGACTCGTTATTTTTTTGGTGGAGGTGAGGCAGATGCAGCTCGCAGCTCAATGCATTTTCTACATCATCTGTCTTCATTCAGGTGTCGTGCTGCAGACGTCACGGCGGCGGTGTGACGCCTCCTCAGGCGGTTCCACAAGTTTGTTGTGTTGCTACAAAATTTTACTTTTAAGTTACATATTTTATAAATGTTCTTACTTTTGTCGGCTCGTTTGTGTCCTTTTACTTTTAAAGCTAAAATGACTCCAAACATCTAAACCTGAAGGTGCCGGAGTCACAGCCGCCATATTGTTTTTACACAAGTTTGGTGTTCTACGCTTTCTGTAGTCAAGTAGACGCACTACGACCACGGAACTTGAGCTACTAACTTTACTTACGCCACTAGTGTCCCTTATGCTATAAGCATAACTGACGCTACTAGTGTTACTTATGCTACAAGCATTACTGATGCTACTAGCATTACTGATGCTACTAGTGTTACTTATGCTACAAGCATTACTGATGCTACTAGTGTTACTGATGCTACTAGCATTACTGATGCTACAAGCATTACTGATGCTACTAGCATTACTGATGCTACTAGTGTTACTTATGCTACAAGCATTACTGATGCTACTAGCATTACTGATGCTACTAGTGTTACTTATGCTACAAGCATTACTGATGCTACTAGTGTTACTTATGCTACTAGCATTACTGACGCTACTAGCATTACTGATGCTACTCACGTTACTTATGTTACTTATGCTACTATTACTTATGCTGTTACTAGTGTTACTTATGTTACTAATGTTACTTATGCTACTAGCATTCAATTAAAAATTATTTATTTTTATCTATCTATAAAGATTATGTTTTTATTTTTATCTATTTAAGAATCATTTTTTTTATTTTAGGAATCGATATCGGAGTCGTTTAAATTTTAATTGCACTTAATTGAAAAATCTATTTTTCCCCTCGTAGTCAGGACGACACTCAGGTAGAATCGTTGTATATGATTGGATGATTTTGTTTTTGCTTACATGTACTGAGCTCCAGAGTCTATCAGGTAAACTTCATTCAAGGAGAGAGTTCTGTTGGTTTCAGGCAGCGGTCTGCAGGGAAGAGACAACAAAAATACATGAAGTAAGAAAAATGTATAAATATAAAAAAGGAGCCATAATTTACGGCCTTGGCTCTGACCTGTAATGTATGATGGCTCCGTTTGGACCGACGCTGGAGATCGTGGGAAAACTGAGGCCGACAAAATCTTTCTGCTGACTGGAAAAAAACACGTTACCGATGAGAAACGGAACATTCTCACAAACGATGTCTGCAAATGTTGGTTAATTAAGGACCATGCCAGTGATTTTGTATGTTTACCCAATAAATACAACTCACATACATGTTACGTTACTGAAAACTATTTTCCAAAATGTAAAACTGTATTTTAGTTTTCCTATTATTTTTTTTTTTTCAAATAACAGGAAAACTTTCTTTCAAAATCAAATGTCCAGGTGATACAAACACCTTAAAATTCAAGCATGTTTTCAAGTCTCTACAAGTTGGTTTTAATTGTGTACTGGAATGAATGACAGTCTGGAAGGCAGGAAAAACAATTCAAACATTTATACTGTAGTACTATATTTTGGAAAATTTTTGAAGTAATGTAACATGTATGCAGGTTGAATATATTCAGCAAAAACATACTAAATTAAAATCATGGTCGTTTAAAGGAGCATACCACCCATTTTGCATGTCTGAGCCTAATATAGTCAATTTTCATACACATACAAAGGATAAAACCATATTTCAGCTTTCCTGATATTTTGTAAAATCTCTTAATCTTTCAAAATCAAATATTCAAGTGATACACCCACCTTAAAAATCCATGTTTCTCCTGCTAATAGTTACACAGCCTTATGAAGTCACAGTCCTTTAAATTTTTCCATAAACACAGGTCTTCTTTTGGGACTATATTCCCCGGTGGAGGCATACATTCACTCCACGCTTTTTATTGAGCTTAAACACTAAAATTACATAACTTCTAAAAAAACCTGAATACACGTCTTGTTGGTGATGATGGATTACCTATCCCAAGAACGTTTACAGTATCAACAAGTTGATTTTAATAGCAGAATGAACTGAAACCAATGGAGGTCTGGAAGGTAGGAAAAACATTTTTAATTCACCGTTCCAGTAGTATGCTTTGGGAAATGATTGTCAGCAACGTAACATTTATGAAAAATGAATATATTAGGCTCAAACATGCAAAATTAACATCATGGTCCTTTATGACCTGCAGTCATTGTTTTGCCTCCATGTCCAGCAGGGGGCGGCATAACTCAAGAAAAGTCACCATTGAGGGATTTGGCGTAAAGTTAACTTGCATGAACCCACTGAACTAAATAGGAAATTAGAATGTTTAGCGGAACATCCGTGGGTTAAAAAAAAAAAAAAAATGGAAGACTCACCTGCGAAACTCCTCAGCCTTATCAGCCGCAGAGATCTCAGTCACCGTGCCTTGTGGAATCTATAAGCAATAATAGCAGCACTCAGTCACGCAGGTTACAGTTCAAACAAGGACGTCTGAGCCAAAAACGCATTCTCAGCTACACAACAGTTAACCTTCTGTTTCCTGGAATGTTTCAGGTAAGATGTGATCAGTCAAAAAACAAACAAACAAAAAAAACCCAATATAATTTCTAGATGAATAAAACTAGATGGTAGCAGTTATTGCAGAAAATATTGTTAATATGAGGTATGTTAGCATTTTTGACACTATATAAGTCATAATAACTCATAAACTGTATACGTCAACACATAGTATTGCTATGTAGAGTTGATAAGTGGAGTTATTTTTTTTTATTTTATTTTTTTTAAATGTTTATTTGGAGAGACATAGGTCATTCATAGAATAAACTAACGCTGCACATCGTAACATTTTTAGCCAAGGCTAGTTTATTTTCAAACTATAATGGTATTTGTATAATATCAAGTTCATGATGTATAAAATCAGGTTTGGTTGATTGGGAATTAGAGGCATAAAATCATAAAAACTCATAATATGCATATTAACAGCTCATATACAGCTCATGCAGAGCTTAGTGGTCACCACAAAATGTGCTGATAAGATGTTTAGTCAGGAAATATCTCATCCTAAGGTATGATTTAAACTGTTTCCATGGGTAGTGGTAATGGTAGTATTTCCACTCCTGGAAATTTCCTTCTCTGGGATCCGATTTGAATTTCTCATGTATAAGCCGANTTTCCACTCCTGGAAATTTCCTTCTCTGGGATCCGATTTGAATTTCTCATGTATAAGCCGACCCCCGATTTGATTTGTGAAATTTGGTAATAAAAACTTGGCTTATACTTGAGTATATATTTACTATATTTAGTAAATTTATATATATTTAAATTATATGGATATTTTCCTTGTTACATCAAAGCAAATATCCATCAGTGGGATTTCAGGGAAGAAGAAGAAGAAGAAGAAGAAGAAGAAGAAGAAGAAGAAGAAGAAGAAGAAGAAGAAGAAGAAGAGTCAATCAGCTTCATTTTGAAAAACCTTATGTTTAATTTTCCTTTCAAAACCCATTTTAGGAACTTTTTCTGTTTTGATATATACCATATATACTTGAGTATAAGCCGAGTTTTTATTACCAAATGTCACAAAGCAAATCGGGGGTCGGCTTATACAAGAGAAATTCAGATTTGATCCCAGAGAAGGAAATTTCCAGGTGGAAATACTACCATTACCACTACCTTGAAAATAGTTTAAATCAGACCTTAGAACGAGATATTTCCTGACTAAACATCTTATCAGCACATTTTATGGCGGCCAGTAAGCTCTGCTGTGATTGGTTAGTTACAGTAATCAGCTGCTGAAATAAATATCATGTTTACTGGTACGTGGATTATTTTCAGAAAATCAGAGGAATACTATGACAATACTCAGAAAAACAGGTAATTTGCTAAACTAATAAACTGATGGAACAACATCAGGGGGTCGGCTTATAGTCGAGTATATACTACATAACATTTATGACCTGATATTTTAACATACCTCCTTTTCCAACCAAGCAAAGAGTTCACAAAGAGCAACTGCATCCTTGATCTACCAGAGAGAGAGAGAGAGAGAGAATATTCCATCAGTTTATGAATGGAAATGAGTTTATGGCTTTATGATTGGCTGTTGGTCTATGTGTGTTTAAGTTCTTACATGAGCTGTTTTCATGCCCTGGATCTCGGTGGCGTTCTTGAAGGCCTTGGCGAGGCAGAGTGGAGTGTAGGGAATTGGAGTCCTGTGGGCCTGGAACAGATCAGGAGGAAACATTTAGAACACGTACAGCGCGCGCGCGCACGCACGCACGCACGCATGCACACACACACACACACACTCCAAACGTCTGGAATGGTTCCATCAAATGTCTGTTTCTGCTGCTTTTGGATAGTGAGAACAACGCCGCTCATACTGACAAATATTCATCAAATAACGACACGGAGACGTGCACGTCTGTCTGCTCGGTGAAATTTGAACCTACGACAATTAATAATGTCAAAGCATGCAGTTCTGTGGGTTACATGACATAAATGTTGACATGTAACAGACTGGTAAAACACTGGACTGAAATGAACTGAGGGGAAAAACAAGCTCATGACAGGCTGTTTGTGTCGACTGTCTCTTCCTGGTGTGAACACCTGGACAGGTAGAAACTCTCTCACCTTGGGGATGACCTGCATCAGAGCACAGCTGGCTTTGTCACAGATCCAGATTTTGTCCTTGGGACCGAGCGCGGCGCAGACAGCCTGGAGCTCGGTGTAGACCGACTCGTACGGGAATGTCTGGATGCTGAGTTCAGGTTTGCTGGGAGAATCCAGCTGCAGGTGGCTCCTCACCGCAGGGTCGGCGAGTCGCTTCAGGTCCACAAACAGCCTGCAGAAGGAGAACCAGACTCAAACTCCAAACCACAAACTCCAGGTTTTTGGTGTTTTCTTTGAAAGGGGACACATTGTCATGTTCTTACTGTCAATTTTCTATTAATTATAATAATGGCCCATCTCTAATTATAGCCTGGAGGTAAAGTCAGCAGGAATAAATACTGGCCAGTCTCAAATAAAGGCCTGGTTTGGTATGTGGCTGTTACTGGTCCAGGCAACCATTAGTCTTCTTTTTCTCCTTCTTCTTCTTCTGCTAATGCTAATGCTGCTGCTGCTGGTAATGCTAATGCTGATGCTAACTACGGGGCCTGAGAAGGCTCGGGGGAATGACTGACTAAATCATTCAATCTAATTTTTTTTTTTCTCCTTGAGCCCTCCTCTAACCAGATGACAGTATCTACGGTTTAAGTACCAAACCGCTTTAAAAACAGCTCTAGCTGTTGTCGTTTCAGCCAGACGGAACGACCGGACTCAGTGTGAACCAACGAAGAGCGAGTGACGCTCCGCTGTAGTGCACCAACCCGGAAGTGTGGATAAAGTGGATGAAAACGAATGTTTAAATGCTGACTAGAGTTTATCCCCCGGGTGTTATTTAGGCTAGGCTATTTCATACTATTTAAGCTATTTCATTCATTTCCGACTTCTTCAAAGCCGTTGTCGGGAGGCGACCTTTTATAAACAAAGGTACCTCCAATGACGGCTTTGTGTGGGCCGAAAAGCCGTTGTCATAGAGAGGAGGAGGAGGAGGAGAAGGTGGTGTGTGTTTGTGTGTGTCCCAATACATGTCATACCATATGTTTTGTAATCTCAACACAATCATATAGACAGGGAAAACAGCACACACTTTCACATGGGAGGTTATTAACAGGAATTCTGTGTATCTTTGTGATTTGTACTTGATTATAAATGGAGATAACGTGACACAGTTTCACTTTGTGGAGCACAAATACGGTGACAGGAAAAAAAAAAAGAGCTTGAGAGAGAAATTTAAAACCCTTCCCACTTTCACGCCTGACCAATCGCTGTGTGAATTGGGAAAGTTTCAGATTTTGTCAGATGCAGAACTCCCCTCAAACTGAAGATTGGCATGGCAGAGGAAGCATACTGCGGCATTTACCCCCCCCTTTCCAAAAAGTCTTCTCTATTCTGATTGGTCAACTATGTCAGGCCTGAACTAGCAACAGCCACGGACTCTGTGAACCAAAAATACCAAATTAATTTTCATAACTTTTCTACCTAAGAGTTCCTAAAGAATACTTCTATTCCATCAACAAATAGTCTATCACTTTATTATATTAAAGGACCATACTGTCCATTTTGCATGTCTGAGCCTAATATATTCAATTTTCATACACATAACATTACTGACAATCATTTCCCAAAGCATACTACTGGAACGGTGAATTAAAAATGTTTTTCCTACCTTCCAGACCTCCATTGGTTTCAGTTCATTCTGCTATTAAAATCAACTTGTTGATACTGTAAACGTTCTTGGGATAGGTAATCCATCATCACCAACAAGACGTGTATTCAGGTTTATTTTAGAAGTTATGTAATTTTAGCATTTAAGCTCAATAAAAAGTGAAGCGTGGAGTGAAAGGAAATACGGTTTTATCCTTTGGGAAATGATTGTCAGTAACGTAACATGTATGAAAATTGAATATATTAGGCTCAAACATGCAAAATGGTGGTAAGTTGATTACAATCAGTAACCTTAATATCAGTTTGATCGCATAATGAGTTCTATTCTGGTTCTTGAACCTAATTTGGACTCATTTGGAGCATTTTGACCAAAAAATAAATAGGTTCAGAACCCAAAATTGTTGGTTCCCATTCAAAACCAGGAAACAGCAGGAACTGTCGGAGTCTGTGAGTAGTATTATCCGTTATGAGTATTATTCTACATTATGAAACTGAAAAAAACAATGGAGAAGTTAAAGCGTGTTCAGTGGTCATCTGAAGGAACACGATTATTATTCGTGTCAGTATGGACGTCGACTGAATTTCAAGGGAAGTTTGAAGCCGCAGCACAGGAGAAGTAAGTTTATGTAGAGATGAGCTGATGAGTTGGAAAAGGCGGAGTTTGTCAGAACCCCTGACCAAATGATCAACAAACTCAAGAAACTTGAGGTTCGAGACTCTGGAAAGAGCAATAAAAAATGGTGTGGGTGGGGTCGTGTACCGCGTTATTCTTTATTCTCTCACCTTATCGTGTTCATCCCCACGATGGTGTATGAAAAGAACACGGGGTTGTAGTCTATGTCTGCACCACGGAGGTTAAAGAGCCCTGAGAAAACAGTGGAATAAGAAAATGTGATGAAATAGAAGAAAATTCAAGACTTTAACGACATACCTTATAAAAAAATTCAACCTCATCTCTGAAAAAAATGGCACATACACGTTTACATCCATTTTAAATGTGACTTATCTGGAACCTGAGTAGAAATCAGTCATTTTAAAGCCCGTTAAGCTCCTCTTGTCTAAATGTGACCCAATGGCAATCAAAATCATCAAAATCACCATTAGTCTAATTAACACAAACTCTCAGACTGAACAATCAGTAACAAGAGCTCATTAACGAGGTTAACGAGGTGCTTAAACAGGTATCCAGAGGGACACCCTTGCATCCTGGGGTCCTTGGATCGTGATCGAGTATCCAGGTGGACTTGCGCAACAGCTGTGACGTACGCTTAAATACCAGAAAAACAAGAGCACCCAGACAATCTAATGCGATGCAATATATAATGGCGCTGCAACACATGCGACTGTTATAAACAGGTGACTGAGTTTTTTTTAAATGCACCAAAGATGAACAGGCTAATCTTTAATCTTTCCCAGCTTCTCCCGCTGCAGCCTGAGGAAGGCAAGCTGCAAAATATTTCCAATATTAAGCAGGTTGTAAAGAACATACATAGTGCCAGATCCCAAAAAAATAAAAAATAAAAAATAAAAAAAATAAAAATCACACTGAATATGCAGCATCACACTAAATAAGCACTGTGAGAATTGAAACTCGTTCATAAAGCTTCTCTTATGTTAATCAGAGCACCATGTCACATTAAGGTACTTTGACTTTCAGGTGTGTCTCAGGTAAAAGCCGATGAAGGTCAGCATGTTAATGAGCTGCTTCATATTTATGAGACATGATTTATCCTGATTCATCTGGTTTTAGAGCAAAATTACACGTTAAACCAGCAAAGAAACATGAATTCTGCTTCAGAGCTCCACATTTTAAAAGACTGACACTGAAATAACAGGTAAACAAGCATATTAGCCTCTGTAATGTGTGTGTGTGTGTGTGTGTGAGAGAGAAAGTACAAGATTTTTTTTTTGAGAAGTCATCTGAGGGCCTGATAGATAGGACCCGTGAGCCGCATTTGGCCTGTGGGCCGCCAGTTGGGGATCTCTGCCGTACAACATCAAAGCTAGCTCACGAGGACGTGCAGAACTAAATTATGGCAGGCTGCAGTGCACGCCACGAAGTCCAGCCTGGTCTGAACACGCACATTTTGAACGAGCGCTGCATTAGTTTAATTAATTTCATTAGAATAGAACCCAATGGGAGACAGAGAGAGACTCTCACAGGCTTGAGAGGTTGAAGAAAGAATCTGGATAAAGAAACATTTTCCCAACTTTCTCCAACATTGAAATCATCTCTGACAGCTTCATATTTACTGCTGCTTCTTCCAGATTTCATTAAACCCCATGACACAAATCCTGCTGAGAAGTCGAGCGGGCACGCTAATAAACACACTAATAACACACAGCTCCTCAGCAGACATAATGACACTCATCTATATTGGTGAAAAATCAACCGTACATGCAATCTCGTCCAGCGCCGTGACAACAAACCAGGTGATTTTCCTCTCCGTCATCTTGGCTCGCAGTGCTGTGATCTTATCCTGCCAGGCGACACCTGCAGGAAGACGGCGGCGAGCATCAACACGGCGTGGTGACACGGTTATTTTCCTCAAAACATACAATAATCTCTGGAACCACATCCAGCTTCTCTACATGAATCTGGAATCATCTACAACTCATGTCAGGATTCTGGACTATTTAAATAAAATGTCTTAATTTTTTACAGCTAACTGCTATTATTTTAAACCTGTAGCTGCAAAATACTAACAGACATGTAGAATCATTTTATACATTTTTTATACTTTTTAAATTGCACTGTATTATATATTTTGTTATATTGTATTATATATTTATTATTTTATTATATACTGTATTATATATATATATATATATTTTTTTTTTTTTTTNATTTTTTTTTTTTTTCTGACTGATGAAGGTTGTATGGATGGTGAAACATTTCAGAATTTAAAAAACTTGAATCCAGTTGGCCTGACTGAGTTTTCTACCGCCTGGATGACTGACAATCTTCATCTAAACACTGTATTATATCGTTTTTTTTCTGTATTGTATTTATCAAATTGTATTTACTTTATTGTAATTTATCATATTATACTGTATTTATTGTGTATTCTGTTGTGTTTCTAAATGCTGGAGCATTGAGCCAAAACAAATTTCCCTGATAAAGTATATCGTATCGTATCGTCTATACATACGTATGAAACGAAACTAGTTTTACATTAGTGGAAACACTGATTCCATGTGAAAATCACTAGTGATTCCACACTTTGGAGTGGTGGTGTATATGTACATATCTGCAGTTATAACAGAGAGAAGTCTGTATTCTAGGAAAATAAGAACCACAAGTATTAGAAATATAATCTAAATAACTAAACGCTCAGATATTCTGGAATAAACAGCGTAGCACTAACCGGTGTAATCTAATCCCAGCGTGCGGAGCTGCGTGCTGGGTCTCTCCGGACGGTCCATCCACACCGCGTCAATCAGGTTTTCCTGCACCGCCACCAGAGAATGTCCCGCGCTGACCAGCGCCTTGGACATGTTCTTCCACTGGTCTGACATACATGACATCACAATTCATGTTAGCGTGCGGAGATTCTTACAAAAAGAGAATAATTAAAAAAAGAGATGAAGTCTGCAGGAGACAGAGTGTGAGACGTCTTTTCTCGTCCTTTAGGCGACCTTCTTTTTATTATTATGCTTTTGTTATGTTCACGTTTGAATTTGTGCTGTTGGTTGTTTGGTTGTGTTGTATATGATGTAAGAGTGTGTTCTGAGAATTTCATCAAAATTTTATCAAAAAAAAAAAAAAANAAAAAAAAAAAAAAGAGGAAATCTTACTAAGTTTTAAGTTTTTGTGTATGGATATGTAATTTAAACCTCTGGAGTCTAAGTCACATTTACACATTGGTTGCTCTTTTTTCATCAGAGACTGATGAAACTTTCTTTTCATTTTCTTGAAGAAAGAGACTTTTATTATCCAGAATATTCTAGAATTAAGTAGAAAATTGACAACTTTCTGTAATTTATTTTAGACTTTTTTGCTCAATTCTTCCAGATTAGATGTTTTTTTCGAGAAAAATATTTGAGACTCAAGAGAGTTAAAGGACCATACCACCATTTTGCATGTTTGAGCCTAATATATTCAATTTTCATACATGTAACGTTACTGACAGTCATTTCCCAAAGCATACTACTGGAACGGTGAATTAAAAATGTTTTTCCTACGTGTATGTAACGTTACGTGTATGAAAATTTAATACATTAGTCAAACATGAAAAATGGCTGGTATGGTCCTTTAAGCATTTTGTGGTTAGACAGTCAAAGTTACCTGCAGTCATTTTATATTTTTTGAGGGGAACACGGTCGTTCTAATGGTTACTGAAACTCATGTTTCAGCAGCTAAAGTGTCCTTGAATGTGTCTTTTACCTGATCCTGACCTCTGAACTCTCTGAAACTTGCTGTCCTGATCAATACAGTACCATGTAATATTAATGGAGGGTAGTTATACACGTCAGTCAGAGCATCAGATGATTTCAGGAGAATTCTCAAAAACACGAACTGGAATTTAATTTTAGAAAGAGAAAAAAAAGAAAATTAAAGGCATTTTCACAGCTACTTGATTTGGTTCAGTTAGATGAGGGATTGTTTTGAGGAGGCGGTCTCAGTCCGGTTCCAAACCAACTCTGAAAAGGTTTGTTTGCTGGTCTGAACATGATTAAAAATGCTTCCAATCCAACTACCGATCAATCTATTGATCTATTGATTGATTAGCAGCAGAGATGCTAGGTTCAGGTAAACATGTGTTTTGGCTAACGTGTGCTTGTATGTTCTCAGTGTTCAGTGCATGAAGGCAGCACATCTTCTTCACATCATGTGAAGCAACATGTGGTTTTCTACACGTGATTCAGCTTCTGCTGTCATAGTTTTCTTCTTCATGGATCAAATGATGCTATGACAGGAAAGGAACCACATTCATCTTTGTTACTCTGATTTACTTTGATAGAAACTACTTCCTGTTTGGAGTTTCTGTCTGACCAATCAGCAGAGAGAGTGTTGTCACATGACTTCAGCTGATGGATTTTGGTTTGATTGGATGTTTTTCTGTGTGAAACTGAACCAAACCAACAATTCAGTTCCTGATTCAGACCAGAACAAACGATCCACAGATCTGAAAACGCCCAAAGATAAAATTGTAAAATAGAAACGAAGAGTTATGAAATTAGAAACAGGCACGTGAAGAACAAAGACACCGTGAAATCAGAACAAGAAGGAAATGAAATCAGCAGCGTGGCATCATGACCCACCAGCAGCGATGATCCACGGATCCACTCCCACTTTGGAGTTTTCTGGCAGGATGCTGATCAGCCAGTCCTCCTGAGACGGCGTCTCCTTCAGCCCTAAATGTGATAACAACAAGCAGACACGCGTGACCGACTCGCGCTGCTGTTATACATACGGATCATCAATAGTGTTGCTCGGCAACCATGTACCTCAAAATGATGTGACAGCAAAAAATCATCGTTTGAAGCAACAACAGACACTAAATGTTGGACGTTACCCATCTTCATCAGGGTCCAGTTGTTGTCCATCTGCTGGTTGGCCTGGAGGAAGTATCGGCCATCAGTCCACATTGCTGCATGCTGCTCCGTGACAATGGCTGTACCTGCACACACACACGCACGCACGCACGCACACACAGACACACACAGACACACACAACTTTCATTAGAATTACACAATATGTTTAAACCTCTGGACTCTCAAATAAATTTTTCAAGAAAATTCTTCATTCAAGGAAAAAAAAATCCAATTTAAAAGGATTCAGAAAAAAATATCTAAAATAAATCATAAAAAAATTGTCAGTTTTCTACTTGATTCTATATGATTCTGTAAAATAAAAGAAAGTCTCCAAAAATCAGCAAACAATGTGTGCGCTATACCCTGATTATTCATACTATATTCATACACTCATAATATTTGGCGGTTTGCAGAAAATGCATGACCTGCTGCGTAATCAGCGTACGAGGAGAGTCGACCAGGTGAGGCAAAACACCTGCAGGTCTTACTCTGATTATAACATTGATTTAAATGGTAAAATTTACTGTTAATCAAAGTTTTATGCTGATTTTAATGTAATTACAGTGTTTAAATGAAATTTATAAAAAACAAAGGATTTATGATCTTAATCAGAGTATAATCAAAGATTTAACACGCTTGTAAACACACCGACTGATGCAAGAAATTAAAATAAAAACTAAGCAGTAAAGTGGGACAGTGACACTGTTGTCCTGTTTGTCAGAGGTAAAAAGTAGGTTAGTCACTTCCTGGAAATTAATATATGCTGGTATAATTACAGCAATGAAACCAACAGTCAGAGCGACTTCCATCCTAAACTTCATACGGCGATCATATCAGGCTAAACATGTCAGCAGGAAAGGTGACACACACCACCTCTCAAAAGTATGTAATCACTAGTGATTTTCACACAGAATCATGTTTCCAGTCATGTAAAACTAGTTTAGTTTCATATGTATAAAATGATTCTACATGTCTGTTAGTATTTTGCAGCTACAGGTTTAAAATAACTAGCAAGAAGCTGTAAAAATGAAAATATTTTATTGAAATAGTCCAGAATCCTGACATGAGCTGTAGATGATTCCAGATTCATGTAGAGAAGCTGGATGTGGTTCCAGAGATTATTAGGAAATTCTAGATTATTCCCTGATGAAACTGATGCTGAATATTTACAAAGCAGAGATTAAATCTCACTAAAATACTGTTATTTAGCATTTAAACACTTTGATTTGTGTCCCATACATAGGCTGTACTTGGGCAGCCTATCCAGGTAGATGAAGACCCGCCCAGGTAGCGTAAGATAAAATCCAAATGGCGGGACAGAAGGTAGCCTTAAAAAAATACAACTGCTACACCGCTGTCACACACACACACACACACACACACAGCGAGAAGATGAACCGCGACATGGATATTTCTATTTTTGTATATTTGTATTTGAGAGAATAGAATAGGATCATGTCGTAGCGTGTATCAGGTCTTCGCTGCATTCTTCTCTTCCCGCTGCAGAAACCAGATCTCAGCGTCTAATGTGTCTCTAACATCTGAACTTATGGTGACGTTTGACTTAAACTACACGCATGCACGCTGCCACAGTCACGCACACACACAGCGTACCTGCAGAGCCGTTGAATCCGCAGATAAATTCACGTCTGCAGTCGCACGGCGCAATGTATTCACTCTGAAACAGAGGGAGAGAGAGGAAAGGTGGAATAATCAGCGCAGAGTGGCGTCTCGGCCTCTCCTCGCATCGTGGCGTGGAGAGGCCGAGACGCCGACGCCGCAATTACAGTGAAGGTCAGAGCAACAAATCAGGATGGAAGTCAGACGTCTCGCCTTGTTTTTACTTACTCAAGGTGTTTTCCCTCAATATAAGCGATGATAAGTGCTGCAGAGATCTCTGTTTGATGAATTTTTGAGAAACTGTGATGGCCTTTATTTATTTACTTACTGTATTTATTTTTGTGTAAATTATTTTAAGTATTTTTTTTTTTTTTTTANTTTTTTTTTTTTTTTACTTTCAAGGCTTTTTTTTGGGACTTGTTTATTCAGGGTGTTGGGAATTTGGCTGGTGAAAAATGAAAATAATTGTGGGTTGTATGTATATTGTTAGTGTCATATTTCTTCTTTTCTTCATACGGCGTATTAAGACCATATGAAGAAAAAAAAACAACAAGGGGCATTATTTTGTGTTTCGCAAATTTGCCAGTTTAAAAAGTCAAAAAGAAGTCAGTATGCCGTCTGTATGTGGTACGTTTTAAAAGTCCGTATGTGTATGAAAATTAGATGATTTTGCACTAAAAGCACAATTTGCTTTATTGCTAAATCCATGGAAAAGTATAATTTAATACAGTCATGTGCAGCATAGTCACAACGTGAGACTTAATTCTGATTCCCCATTTCTTCTTATTTTTGTGAGTTTTAAAAATTCCAAATTTAATAAGGTATAATTTAATAAGGTCAGACATACAGTCACAACGGTAAAGCGATGATTCCTCCTTTTTATTTTTGGAGTTTAAAAACACACAATAATGCCCCTCGGTTTTTTGTTTTTTTTTCTGCATATGGCCCTAATATGGCTGTCGTACATTTTCCTGAATGGAAATTGTAATAAAAAAAAAAAAAAAAAAAAAAAAGAAGAAGTGAGCGCATATGTGAAATTAAACACACGGGAGCCTCTGTTGTTTATTTTATAGAATGACTTTTTCTTTCTGTGAGTTTTTGATCCAAAACCTGAGAATAAAGCAAATCTAATAATAATATTTGCTGATAGCTGCAGTTAAAGGAGCATACCGGTGGTTTTGCATGTTTGAGCCCAATAAATCCAACCTGCATTCACATTACATCATGCCCAATCATTTTCTCAAACAAGCTACCGGAGCGTAAATATTAGAATTGTTTATCCTACCTTCCAGACTGCCATTGGTTTCAGTTCATTCCATTCAGAGTGAACATGATGTCTATTACATTTTTGGTTGAAGTTACTTAATTTAACTGGAGCTGCATCAAAGAAAACATACGCCTCCGCCAGGGAATATAGTCCCAGGAGAGACGGATTTTACTAAGAAATTAAAAATGGCTGTCCTTCTACATTTGGACAAACACAAAACATTAAATTTTAAGGTGTGTGTATCACATGAAGATTTGATTTTGAAATATTAGAGGATTTGGCAAAATAACAGTAAAACATATGGTTTTATGTTTTAAAAAGTGGTTGTCAGTAACGTAACAGCAGGTAGTAATTTTTGGGCTCAAATGTGCAAAATCACTGGTATGGTTCTTTAACAAAGATGAGAGTAAAAAATAATGAGCGTGTAGCTTGTAAAACATTTATAGAGATGACTGGAATTTAATTTTGCAAATGTTGAAATGCACTTCATGGCCAAAAGTAAATAAAAATTACATCCAAAAGTAATTTATCAGCCTGTAAGTCTGAATATTTGGGCATTAATACGGCGTTGATAGAGACTGGTGAGGTTAGGTCAGGCTGATGTTTCCTGGCTGATGGTAGGACTTCTGATTCAAAGCTGCTGGACCAGGTCGACGTCTCTGCAGGCCAGTTGTCTCCACAGTCGTCTCTAAAGGTTGGAAGCAGCTAAATCCCGGGTTCTCAATCCTGGTCCTTGTCATAGTTTTCATCTCTTCCTGCTCAACGCATGTCTGATTAGCTAAACCAGGTGTGTTTGGCTAATCAACATCTGTTGATTAGTCTGTCTTAAAGTGAAAATGCCTGTTTGACTAATCAGGAGAGATGGGAAGTGCTGTGGATCAGGATCAGGATCCAGAACCTCTGGGGTCTAATGTCCTGCAGCATTAAAATTTCTCTTCAATGGAAATTACAGCTCCAAAATAAATAAATAAATAAAATAAAGTAAAATTAAATTAAAAAAAACAGCCCCAGAATATTATTATGTGAAAGAGGGGATCTGCACCTTGGCACTGTAAAGCAGGGTTCAACTAGTTTTCTCCAAGGGCCAAATTATGTAAAGCATGCCAAGCCAAGGACCCCCNACCCCCCATAACAACAGAAAACAATTTTCTAATTTTTATTTATTTTTAAATGTAACAACCGGAGCGGCCCAGCACCGGGCCCAGCACTGCTGTTGTAGTGTTTGCAGTGTTTTCTAATCGCCATTTCTTAATAAAATGGAGATACATGAATATCTTCGGAAAGCTTAGATTCTCCCGAACAAAATGAGCCAAGCATGACATTTTATGACCGCACAATCCCGAGATAAGTGCGACTAAAATACAAGATTTTTTTTTTTTTTTCAAGAAGTCATCTGAAGTCCTGATAGATAGGACCCGTGGGCCGCATTTGGCCCGCGGGCTGCCAGTTGGGGATCCCTGCTGTAGAGTTTTTAGTCCATTGGATTTGTATGTATTTGTTAATTTATTAATTATTGGATATTTTCCCCTTGCTGTGTCAGTTGGTTTTTAGTCATAGCAACTGGCTTTTTTCGGGGTTATTTTTTTTGGTGCTTTTTTAAAATATTGGATGATTTTACCTGTATCTATTTTTCTTATTGGCACTTTTTATAGAATATAAGCGGTATTTGTCTGTACCTGTACCTTTTCTCTTGCTTGTGGCGTTTTTACGGTTTGCTGAATGTTTTTTTTTTTTTTATGTCCTTCTTGAGTGTGTAACTGAATGTGTTTTTGATGTGTTTGGTCTTTTATGTAAAGTCTTTCATGTACAGATGACAAACCAATTTCAGCACTGGAGATTAATAATAAAGTTAACCTCCACCATTAAATTAGTGAACCCACAAACCAGAAGGAGAGGAAGTGCTCATGTTTTTGTCATGTAGAGTGTGTGTGTGTGTGTGTGTGTGTGTGTGTGTGTGTGTGTGTGTGTGTGTGTGTGTCCACTTACCTGGTGTGCGTCTCCAGAGGGGATGATGTAGGCCTGAATGGGCTCAGAAAAGTATTTACAGTTCCTCATGGCTTGGCGAAGCTGCCTGAGCAGCTCTACTGTGATCTTTGGAGACATGGCCGTGTCTGATGGTAAATATATAAATATACGACATATAAATTAATGTATGATACACAACACTTCTGTTAAGCAGAGTTAGAATTGAAACCACAGATACTGTCACACCTCAGCAATAATAACATAAAGAGACCAACTCAATCTCTAAAGACCAAAGCCCGTGCTGAGACATTCCCTCATTGTTATTTTAAAAGCCACAGTAATTATCGTGAGCTCACCTGAGTTTAGGGAGCCCATGCTGCCTTCAGGTGACTGACTGTATCCTATCCTACCTAACGCAGAGCTCAAAGTCGCATCTCATACCTTTAACCTGCTCCAACATGCTGATTAAGCAACAAGACTCAGGATTAAATATTGACAGAAGGTTTAATTGGCTGCAGTGGGAAAGACGGTGAATTATTTCTACCGCAACAGACGAGTAAGAGGCTCTAGAAATACATTTTAAAATGCTGCGCTTACTGTTTTTATCTACAAATTTATTTCTGAATATGTAGATCTTTGCACCTTTTGTGATCGTTTCAGCATGAGAATAACTATTTTCACTTTATTACTGACTTTTCACTTTAATGGTAAAATTTTATGTTCAAAGAAAACCAAATTTCAGGTTCTGGAACAACTTCACCTTCTGGTTCTCCCCAAAAACATTATGTCCACACATTTAAATTCTGTAAATTTCCCCGTACAAATTCTAGTATCTTTTAAACTCTCTAAGACTTATAAAAACAAAAATATTGTCTTTGTTTCTTTATTATTGACTCAATACGCAGAATGAACCCTGGTGAACCTTTAAGTTTTTATTGTCTGCTAATTTAAGATGTGTGCCTATGTTTGATATGACTTGTTTTCACTCAGTCTTCCACATTATAGCTTTATAAATTTTATTTTACTTTATTGAACAAGAAATACCTCAGAAAAAAGGTAAAAAAAAATGTTTTTTAAAGTTTGAATGTACAGTCTAACTAAGATTGTAAAAAACAAATTGCAAGAAACATAAATGAAATGACAAATTCCAAAAAAGACATTAAAAAAAAAAGCACACAACTAAAATTTGGAATAAATTCTGAAAAACTTAAAAATGTTTAATCATATGGTTTAGACAGCTTCATGCTATAAATGGACTAGTTCTTGCCAAAAAAAAAAAAAAAANAAAAAAAAAAAAAAAACAATGAAAAATATAGCTTCTTTCTATAGATTACAGGTGCAAATGTCTGCAATGTCCACATATTTCAAAATAAAAAATAAGTTGTGGAATAAATACAGTTCAGTACATTACAATGTGCTATCTTGGTTTTTCCATATTTGGGATATTTGTAAGGCAATAAACTATGTTTTTCATTAAATATTCTGAATAAATGTAAAATCAGCTCTTAAATAATTCTGTTCTGTATGTGGAAAATATCACCAACAGATATTTATTCTAATTTCTTCTTTTCGGCTCATTTCTTATTAGTTGAATGAAAGCTGGTACCCCACCACCCGCTCCTTCTATCAGGAACCAACCAATAGTGTCACTGCATTCTTCACCAACATCCGAAAACCAACCAATAGCGTCGCTGGACCCTCCATCGATGAGCTCACCCATTGGCTAACGCTGCACATGCTATTTGTTGTTTACAAGTTGGCATCAGATGAATCAGTAAACCTTTTAATACTTAACCTGCAAGCTAGCTAGCGACGTTAAAACAAAACGTTTGGTGTTTTACGAGAAAGGGAAGCTATAAAACTACACACCTTTGATTTATCGGGCGCCATTTTTACACCAAATACCTTGTTTCAACAGGCCACCGCGCGTAAAACAGTCCGGTTAATTCATTCACGGTGTCGCATTTGGTTTGAGTAGTGGGTGTGGCAGAAAGCGGCTAGGATGTTTAGAAAGTTGCTAAATATTTTTTTATTAATAATATAACTCTTAGTATACATGTTTGAGCCAGCTTTGACGTAATGAAGCAAACGTTAAACCCACGCGTGTGAGCATCCGCTTCCCTCAATGTGAAACAGTCAGCATCCCGGGACACACAAACGTTAGTTCGCTAGCCAAAGCGCCTTTAGCTCACCGAAAAGTTGCTTCACACGCAGCGGGTGTAATGCTGAACACACACCCGGTGGTTTCTCCGTGGAAATGTGCTTCTTGCGTGAAATACCGAAGCGCTCTTCTTGTTTTGTTTTTGGTTTGTTTTTTTTCACAGCCTGGAACGTGTGTTAATTTACAAAACCGGAGGCTGCCATTTCTGCGTTGACGTTTCTGGTCACGTGACTGCCCTTTCTTCCAGTAGCTGCACAGGAAACCGGACTCGCCTCTTTTTTTTTCATTCATTATTTAAATAAAATAAAAATAATCCCATTTATATTACGAATTAAAAGTGTAGCAGTTGCGGGTCATTTTTTAAAAAAATAGAAAGGTATCAAACAATGAGAACAGAACAGAAAATCAGGTAACAGACATTAAAAACACGTGAAGCAAGAGATATAAACTAAACATATATATATATAAATGCTTAATTTATTGATTTATTTTCCTTTATTATTTCAGCAATTTTTACTTCTCTTTATCTAGGGTAATTTCAGACTTGCATCTGAAAGCTGCAAGTATCAGCAGAATGGGTTTATTAACAGTTCTGGTGACCGGAATCAAACCGACAACCCTTTAGTCACAAGTTTACTTCTTTAACTTGTAGATCTTCTTAAAATTTAGCCTTTATTTGTACATTCTCTCTCTAAAATCCATTACAGTAATATGGTACTGTTAAAATACTGTACAGACATTTATTTATGTACCAAGATGGTCTGAGGTTTAAAGGACCATACCATCCATTTTGCAGGGTTTGAGCCAAATATATTCAATTTTCATGTTACGTTACTGACAATCATTTCCCAAAGGATAAAACCGTATTTCAGCTTTCCTGATATTTTGCAAAATCTCTTAATCTTTCAAAATCAAATATTCAAGTGATAAAATCGATGTTTCTTCTAGTAATAGTTCTGTAGCCTTATGAAGTCACAGTCCTTTAAATTTTTCCATAAACGCAGGTCTTCTTTTGGGACTATATTCCCCGGTGGAGGCATACATTCACTCCACGCTTTTTATTGAGCTTAAACACTAAAATTACATAACTTCTAAAAAAACCTGAATACACGTCTTGTTGGTGATGATGGATTACCTATCCCAAGAACGTTTACAGTATCAACAAGTTGATTTTAATAGCAGAATGAACTGAAACCAATGGAGGTCTGGAAGGTAGGAAAAACATTTTTAATTCACCGTTCTAGTAGTATGCTTTGGGAGATGATTGTCTGTAACGTTACATGGATGAAAACTGAATATATTAGACTGAAACGTGTAAAATGGTTGGTATGGTCCTTTAAAGCCAGAAAATCATATTTTTCTCAAGGATTATCATCACAAAGCATACAAATATTATATTTTATTCACAAGATTTTTCAGATATTTACAGTACACAAAGGCTGACATGGAAATATGGATAGTAGAAATATATTGTGGAAAAAAAGTTGGGATATTGAATATTTATAGCCATGAATCACCCACGTAACAATCCTTATTAATATAGCATGTATGCACATCTGTTGTGGAATAATGAAGGTTTATATTTGGGCTACATTAGCATTTAATCAACAGTTTTAGCCTAAGAACATATTACAAAATCAAAACTGCAAACTGATAAGAACGATATTGATTGACAAACTGTACCCAGAGATATATTCATTATTTGCAGGGTAAATAATGAAACGGCATTCGTAACAGCTGTTGTGCTATTTTTCAAAAGCAGAGAATATGAGTTGACCCACTGGTAAAGCTTTGTGTGGCTTCATCTGTGAGTTAGGGACGAGTCGTGGACGTCAGCAGACAGAAGGCAGCAAACGTCAAACTGATAAAAAATCTTTCTGGTTCAAGCAGCAAACCTGCACTTCCTGAGGGCATCGAAGAAGAAACAGAAGAAACAGAAGAAAATGAAGCTGAGTTAGAAGGAAACATGAGAAAATCAAATCACGGAGAAGTTTCTGCACTCAGCTAGCTGTGTAGCATCGAACAATAACAGACATGGCATATGTTCCAGCTCGTAGCCACCAACGAGCAAAACCTTATAACTTTTTGTATGTTTGATGAGCTGACAAAATGTTCTGAAGGAGTTTCTCCTTTGATTCTTCTGAACAGCGAGTCTCCCACTCATGACCGTGATTCCAGTTTCATTAGAGATGACGCACCTGTTCTAAACGACTCATTAGGACTAATTAAGTGTGCAACAGTTTGGACTTTCCAGGTCGTAGCTTCATCTGGGTGATATATACAAACTAAATATGTCAGCAGAAAGATCTGAAATGTCTGGAAAACTGCATATTATTTAATGTTATGCAAAGAAGATTAGTTGTGTTTGAGCCCAATAAATATTACCAATATACCTGGTATACCTGGTATACTTATACCTGTATATGCATTACATTAATGCCAACCAGTTTCTAAACCAAACAACTGTATTTTAGTTTACCTATTATTTTTTCAAAACCATAATCTTTCAAAGTGTTCAGGTGATTCATCCATCCATCCATCCATCCATCCATTATCCACCGCTTATCCGGGTCCGGGTCGCAGTGGCAGCAGACTAAACAGCCTGGCCCACTTCCTGTCCCTGGCCAGGCCCGCTAATTCCTCCTCCTAGGGGACTCAGAAGCGTTCCCAGGTCAGCTGGGAGATATAATCCCTCCAGCCTGGGTCTTCCTGTGCTCTCTTCCCAGTTGGACATGCCTGGAAGACCTCCCTCGGGAGACAACCAGGGCGCATCTCCATACAGAGGGATGCTAGGTGCCTGAACCACCTCACCTGTCTCCTTTCGATGTGGAGGACTAACAGCTCTACTCCGAGTCCCTCCCAGATGTCCAAGCTTCTCACCCTGTCCCTGAGGGTGAGCCCAGACACCATATGGAGGAACCTCATTTCATCGATCTTATCCTTTTGGTCACTACCCAAAGCTCGTGAGGAACGTAGATCTAATCAGTTTGGCCTACTAATACTTAAGCAGGATTGTAGAAGGCACGGCTGTTTTAATTTATTGGTAAAAGCGTTTTTCCTCCTGGGACTATATTCCTTAGTAAGATGAATATTTTCTTCTGGGAAGTTCCATGTTGAAACTCTAAACTTAAGTTACTTTGACAAAAAAATTTAATTGATGTTTGGTTCGCAGTGACAAATTATTTGTCTCAAACAAATTTTAAGTACAAGTTGATTTTATGTTGTACTGGAATGAACAACACCAATGGAAGTCTGGAAGGTAGGAAAAACAATACTAATATTTACTGTATTTATTGGGCTCAAAGATTCAAATCACTGGTACGGTCCTTTAACATTAAGCTCTGAGTCGTCTCTGGTTCACAATCAATTTATCACGTTAACAAGTTGCTGAATGAATTAACTTCATGCTTAAAGGACCATTCCACCCATTTTTCATGTTTGAGCCTAATATATTCAATTTTCATACATGTAACGTTACTGACAATCATTTCCCAAAGCATACTACTGGAACAGTGAATTAAAAATGTTTTTCCTACCTTCCAGACCTCCATTGGTTTCAGTTCATTCTGCTATTAAAATCAACTTGTTGATACTGTAAACGTTCTTGGGATAGGTAATCCATCATCACCAACAAGACGTGTATTCAGGTTTTTTTAGAAGTTATGTAATTTTAGTGTTTAAGCTCAATAAAAAGCGTGGAGTGAATGTATGCCTCCACCGGGGAATATAGTCCCAAAAGAAGACCTGCGTTTATGGAAAAATTTAAAGGACCGTGACTTCATAAGGCTGTGTAACTATTAGCAGGAGAAACATGGATTTTTAAGGTGGGTGTATCACTTGAATATTTGATTTTGAAAGATTAAGAGATTTAGCAAAATATCAGGAAAGCTGAAATACGGTTTTATCCTTTGGGAAATGATTGTCAGTAACGTAACATGTATGAAAACTGAATATATTAGGCTCAAACAGGCAAAATGGGTGGTATGGTCCTTTAACAATGATTCAATAACATCTAGAGACAATTCTTGTTTTTCATAATCCGCCTCATGGCCTCTGCAGACCTGATTGTGAAGTTAGAGCTGTGATTACGGTAAGGTGTACTCACTGCTGCATGAATCAGACTCTCTGAAAACGCCCATCTTCTCGCTGGTTTTGACAGACTTCAGCAGCTCCATGCTGACGTTCCCTTTAAAACACAAAGACAGTAATTACTCTAACCAAGCACTAACCAAGTCTGTTATAAACACATTCCACATCTATGTTCCCTCATCGCGTCATCTGATGAAGCTGTTCTATGTTTTAAAAATGACACATCGCTGATAAAACAGATCATAGTGAGTTTTGTTTCGGTTTGTTTCACAGGTGTGAATCCGTCCTGACTTTTCCACAGAAAGCAGAAGAATTCTCAGTTAGCCGGTTATTTTGTTTTCTACTCTGATTTGCTATCATTGCCCCTCAGCTTTAGAACCGTCTCCCTCTGAGTCTCAGAGAAACAAACTCAGCACATATTATTAAAAAGCTTCTCAAACCCTCTTATTTCCTCTGGTTTTTATACATGTACGATCTGCATCCTTTATGCATTTATGTGACTTATACTCGTCCTTTATTCATCATAATTTGACTCAATTATGTGACTACCGTAAATACTCATGTATAAGCCGTCTCTCTGATTTTGACCTGAAAATTTAGATTTTTAAAGAAACCCGTATATAAGCTTATCCCCTGATGTGGTTCCATCAGTTTATTAGTTTAGCAAATTACCTGTTTTTCTGGGTATTGTCATAGTATTCCTGTGATTTTCTGAAAATAATCCACGTACCGGTAAACACGATATTTATTTCAGTAGCTGATTACCGTAACTGACGGATCACAGATTACTGGCCTCCACAAATGGCTGCTGCAAAAATGTGCTGATAAGATGTTTAGTCAGGAAATATTGCATTCTAAGGTCTGATTTAAACTATTTTCCATGGTAGTAGTAATGGTAGTATTTCCACCTGGAAATTTCCTTCTCTGGGATCAAATCTGAATTTCTCGTCTATAAGCCGACCCCCGATTTGCTTTGTGACATTTGGTAATAAAAACTCAGCTTATACTCGAGTATTTATGGTACTTTAATTTTTTAAAAATTTTATTTAAATCATGTGTTTTTACTCTTTTGTGTATTGGTCTTTTATGTATGGTATTGTGTGCAAAGCTTTGTTCTGAAAAGTTCTATATAAATAAAGCTTGCTGTTTGTTGTTGATTTTAAACTTTACACATTCTCAGGCGTGTTTCCTGTGAAAACTTGCGTGTGCATTTTTCTGCCGTTTTCCTGTCATACCCATAATCATGGTAAAGGCGGGTATTATTGGGATTCTCATAAATGCTGTCCTGTGAAAGTTCTGCACAGACGCTTCTCTGTTCCATTCTGGCAAAGAGGAAGCGACTGAAAATGAGATACGATGACATTAAACTGCAGCTTCAGGTTACGCAGCAATTATTCAGCTTTCCTGATGATTCTCATGCCAGTAATTGTTCATTATGATTCAGAAGACCAGGTTGAAAATATCTACACACAGAAGAGATGAGTGCTTTGTGTTTGTTTTTCAGGGCAGAAATGTGAAGATTATAATGCCATGAATTTAACTTATATCACACAAAAAACGTTTCTCCAGCAAAGCCATGTTTACACATAAATGACCTGCTGCTGTGGAAATCCAGGCTCTGTTAAATCTACTGTTTTGCTGCTTTATTCTGCCTTTAAATTAGTATTTCAACCTTTAGACTTATACTGTATATACACATTTTAATTGTCATAGTTATACTATTTGATTTCAACTGAATTTCCTTTTGTAATTAATCCTTTAATCTTGTCACCATTTTGCTTTCTTTGAATCATGCCAGACCAGACTAACTCTGAGTTAGTTTGTGTTGAAAGGTAACAGAAATACCCTTTTATGTCAAATTTAATACATTATTTTTATTTATTCTGAGCCCCTTAGGGGTCATGTGTGAAAGAAAAATAAAGTGGGTAAAAAAAAGGGGCAAAAATAAATAAATAAATAAATAAATAAATAAATAAATAAATAAATAAATAAAGCCCCTAAGGGGACATGGAAGAAAAAAAATGAGTTGGAGGTTAAAAAAAAACCAAAACATTTTTTCTCATTTTGTTCTTCATTTTTTTTCTCCTTTTTTTTCTATAGCTTCTGTTTCTTTAATCTTCTGAAACGTACTAAAAGTAGGTCAAAGCTACAGAAACGGAGCTGTTTTGCTGCTGTTTGAGGAACGATTTCCGGTTAGCTAAATGCTAATGCTAGCTAGCAGCTAACGTGTCTGTGACTGTACCCACTGCAGATGAAAAACAAGTCAGAGAATAAAGTCACTAACTCACTACTACTTTTGANAACGATTTCCGGTTAGCTAAATGCTAATGCTAGCTAGCAGCTAACGTGTCTGTGACTGTACCCACTGCAGATGAAAAACAAGTCAGAGAATAAAGTCACTAACTCACTACTACTTTTGACAATGTTCTAGTGTTTGGCAGTTCCTACAGTGTATTTCTGTGCATTTATAATGGTTAATTCTTTTACCAGAGTTGACTTAACTCAGACAGCAGCAAAACAGCTCCGTTAGCGCTGTAGCTTTGACCTGTTTTTAGTACGTTTCAGAAGAAAAAAAACAGAAAGCAAAAAAAAACAAGAAAAAAAAAAGGAGAAAAAAAATAGGTTTTTTTTTTTTTTAGACCTCCAGCTAATTTTTTTTCCTTCCATGTCCCCTTTAGGGGCGTTTTTTTTAACCACTTTTTTTTTTTTTTTAAATCACACATGACCCTTAAGGGACTCTGTAGATTTCTAAATGTTTTACGAGGTTTTTGGGATTTCTGTTGTCACAGCAAGAGAGTGAACAGAGGGTAATTCCAAGGTGACAAGCTGATAATAATTGCATATGATAAATATCAAATACATGTTATGGGGAAAATAGTAAAATAAAAGGGTAAGATGTGATGTTACATTAATAAAGAAGAAAAAAATTGAAGGCGGAAGACATACTATGCAAAAACAACAAGCACATATATAAACACTGTATATATGTGTAATGTAATGTAAGATGTGAGGGTTGATGTGCCTTGAATGGAAGAGGAAGTAACAGAGCATCATGGGAATAAAAAGTAAAGATATAGGAGTAAAGAGAGAGGAGGAAGAAATGAAACGAGAGAGAAGCAAAGAGAAAAAGGGGAAGAAAAGAAAAAGGAATACTAAATGACCAAAAAAAAAAAAAAAAANAAAAAAAAAAAAAAAAAGGTGAGAGAAACAAAAAGGTAGTCATGTTGTTTGTGGGGGGAATGGAGCGGATCAGAGCCCTATGAGTTACCCCATGACCCCTGTGGCCCCATGACCTCCATGACCTCCATGACATTAAATTTGGAACATTATTAATGGGTGACGGTGTCCCGTGTTTTTTGAAAGTGTTTCTAGGAATTCATCAAATCAGTCGGATGCATACCAGATATAACGTAATCAACCTGCTGGCATGCTCTGTTCGCCGTGGCGACGAGAGAGTCGGGCAGGACGGTAACTCTCCACATGGAGACCTGCACCACAGAAGCAACTCTCTGACGGAAGTCGTAGCTGGGACAAAAAGAAAAAATATCATGTGAGGATCCTCAGATTAATGTTTGCTGTAACCCGATATCATCAAATTACAGCAAACGATACACTTCAGAGACCATTTTTGATTTTGGTTCCAACCTGCTATAGCCAGCCTGAGCTGGAAGAAACGTGTCTCATTAAACAGAGAGATTATAGCAGGAATATGACAAGAGGAGCCTGCTGAGTCACAACATACAGAACAACTTTTGGTCAATCATCTTTTTCAGTAACAGGAAACACTCGTATGAACTCTTTACCTGCAGAAATCACGTCTCAGACAGACCTGAAGGGGTTAAATTCAAAAGTCAAACTCTGACTGAAGCAGCGACAGAGACGTGAGCATTAATGAGGTCACATGATCACACAAACACTATTTTTATGTAAATTGTATGAATTGTATAAATAGTTTTTTATTGTAGCAATTGTTTTATTGTACGTAAAAGCTGCAAATTAGCTTAAGCTAGATGTCTTATAATACATTATATTTTCCACATTTGTCTGTGGCAATAATGTATGTATTCGTTTCTGTTAAATAAACAATAAATAAATATATCTTCTGTATGTTCTGTCTCCTCTTTAACAGCGACAAATAAAACTTTTTAAACTCCAGAGAGTTAAATTTAAAACACATGGCCGAACTTTTAAGGACATAACTATTTGAAATAATGAGTTAATGCAAATTAGGAACAGAAATATGAAGTGCTGATGAGTAAAAAAAATTATCAAATGAACAAATGAGCACTTAATAAAAATGAAGCTGAAATGATGCGGTGTTGGATGTAAGATATTACCTGTTGAAGGAGGACATGCTGGGAAACGTCTGATTTGCTGAAGGAGATTCAGGGACGATGTCGGCGCAGGCCAGGACGCCCGCTCCGTCCTTCAGGACCAAACTCCTGTGGACAACTAAAACACACAAAACACACGTTTTAGCTGCTTTTCTTCCTCTCAACCAAGCCGTGTCCTTTCAGTCACTTTCTCCCTCTCTCTTCCTCTTTTTCATGCATTTCTTCCTTTCTCCGTTTAATAATGCAGATGTCATTCAGCCATCTGTAATGAAATAATCTGTTTTCTAACTGCAATTTTCCTGTTATTGATGCTAAAATCACAGAAATCCCACATTAAAGCGAAATCTGACACGAAATGCTGGAATTTTTTTTGTTGTAAAATCTAAATGTTAAATAACAATCAAAAAAATCAAATAATAAACGATGCAGCAAATAAACATTTTGTCACATTTATCAAAACCCCAAATTTTTGGGTTTTGATAAAATAATATTTTGAAAATATTATAAAGGAAAAATATGAAATATTTTGAAAGGTCTGCTATTTTCTTACACATTTAACACATATTTAAAGTATTTCCTGCATTTAGTAAAGATTGGAGAAATGTTTCCAAAGGTTTTTTTAAATTAAAAGTCTATCTTTTAGATATTAAAAATATAACAAACATTGTCACATGTATTATGTCTGTGTTAGGGCTAACCCTAACGTATTATGTCTTTTTTGTCCGTTCCGTTGAGAACCTTAAATCATTTTTACTTAACAGGCTTTTAAAGGACCATACCGGCCGTTTGGCATGTTTGGGCCCAATAAGTATAATTCACACGTCATGTTGCTGGCAACATAAAACAGTATTTTAGATTTCCTGTTATTCTGCAAAATCTCCTAATCTTTCAAAATCAAATGTTTAGCTGATACATCCACCTTAAAACGCAATGTTTCGCATGATAATAGTTACGCTCAATTATGAAGACAAGGTCGTTTTTAATTTCTCGATAACTGTCATCCTCTGCTGGGACTATATTTCCTGGCGGAGGTATACATCGTCTTCCGTGCAGCTTTGTATTAGATCGGTTAAATAAAGTTACTTTGACAAAAAACCCTAACAGACGTGCGTTTGCTGTGATGGATTATTTATCTCAGCATGTTTGATTTTTATAACAGAGTGGAATGAACTGAAGCCATTGGCAGTCTGGAAGGTAGGAAAAACAATTCTAAAATTTACCACTGAAGTTGTACATTTTGGGAAATGGTTGTCTGTGACATAACATGTATGTGGGTTGTATATATGGGGCTCAGACATGCAGGATCGCTGGTATGGTCCTTTAAGGTTGAAGGGATTCACTAATAAGGAAATGATTGGGCGGTCCGGATGTACCTGTGAAGTCTCCCGCCAGCTGGATGATGCTGTCAGTGTAGAGCTCTCGCTGGTCCACGCTCACCATACCGTGTCTGGCGGTGAATTCGCCAACCGGGCAGACCAGCGGGCTTTCACCGGAGCAGCCTGACGCCTGGCGGAGGAAGAGGATTTTACATCTCACACAAATCTGAACATCATCTGGAAATTCTGGCTGCATGGACATTTATTTTAGAAGTAACCTCATGGAGTCTTGTGGTAATTTTTTTTTATTTAGACAGGGACCATGCACAAAAAAAAAAAAAAAAAAATNAAAAAAAAAAAAAAAAAAAATTTAAAAATTAAAAAAAATAAACATTTATCTCAAAGTGAGGAGATGCTTTGTGCGAGATTTAGCTATCAGATAAAAATAAGACCATTATCAGATATTACAAAAAACTTATAAAACAAACAACCATTATCCATAAATTAATGACATCAAACGTCAGTATACTAACACATGCACAATCATCATGTACAATTACAAGTTTCAAAACAGAATAAAATCTCATTCGTAATCAAAAGTTCAAATTAATGTTCTATGATTAATAAAATTCAGGCACCAAAACCTTCAAACCACAAGTCAAACCCCAGAAACACCAGGAAGGAGTCACACAGTGGTCAAAGATTTCCAGTCTGATACAATTTCCTTTTTCAAAGACTCAATTTCATCTGATTCGATTTGATTCAGTTAAATTCTGGAAAATTTTGTCAGGGTTTTGTCTTCTAAATTACATTATTTCTACAAAAAAATGACGACATTTTTCCAAACTCCATGTTGAAAACATATTGAGTGTCTTAAAGGATCATGCCGTCCATTTTTCATGTTTGAGCCTAATATATTCAGTTTTCATACATGTTACATTACTGACAATCATTT
>VXCM01005918.1:0-49854 GCA_014773175.1 Lucifuga dentata
TTCTTTGCCATTTCCATCGGCTTTTATGTTGCTTCCCTTTCCCCTAGACCATAGGGTTGTAACAAGTATGAGTAGGGTTTAACAATAAAGTGAGTATAGTTTAACAGTAAAGTCTGAGTATAGTTTAACAGTAAAGTGTGTATAGTTTTAATAGTAAAGTGAGTATAATTTAATGGTAAAGTGAGTATAGTTTAACGGTAAAGTCTGAGTGTAGTTTAACGGTAAAGTGAGTATAGTTTAACAGTAAAGTGAGTGTAGTTTAACAGTAAAGTCTGCGTATAGTTTAACAGTAAAGTGAGTAGAGTTTTAACAGTAAAATCTGAGTACAGTTTAACAGTAAAGTCAGTATAGTTTAACAGTAAAGTCTGAGTGTAGCTTAACAGTAAAATGAGTGTAACAGTAAAGTGAGTATAGTTTAACGGTAAAATGAGTGTAGTTTAACAGTAAAATGAATGTAGTTTAACAGTAAAGTGAGTGTCGTTTAACAGTAAAGTGAGTATAGTTTAACAGTAAAGTGAGTAGTTTAACAGTAAAATCTGAGTGTAGTTTAACAGTAAAGTGAGTATAGTTTAACAGTAAAGTCTGAGTAGAGTTTTAACAGTAAAGTGAGTATAGTTTAACAGTAAAGTCTGAGTGTAGTTTAACAGTAAAATGAGTGTAACAGTAAAGTGAGTATAGTTTAACGGTAAAATGAGTGTAGTTTAACAGTAAAATGAATGTAGTTTAACAGTAAAGTGAGTGTCGTTTAACAGTAAAGTGAGTATAGTTTAACAGTAAAGTGAGTAGTTTAACAGTAAAATCTGAGTGTAGTTTAACAGTAAAGTGAGTATAGTTTAACAGTAAAGTCTGAGTAGAGTTTTAACAGTAAAGTGAGTATAGTTTAACAGTAAAGTCTGAGTGTAGTTTAACAGTAAAATGAGTGTAACAGTAAAGTGAGTATAGTTTAACGGTAAAATGAGTGTAGTTTAACAGTAAAGTGAGTGTCGTTTAACAGTAAAGTGAGTATAGTTTAACAGTAAAGTGAGTAGTTTAACAGTAAAGTCTGAGTATAGTTTAACAGTAAAGTGAGTATAGTTAAACAGAAAAGTCTGAGTGTATTTTAACAGTAAAGTCTGAGTATAGTTTAACAGTAAAGTGAGTATAGTTCAACAGTAAAGTCTGAGTAGAGTTTTAACAGTAAAGTGAGTATAGGTTTAACAGTAAAGTCTGAGTATAGTTTAACAGTTAAGTGAATATAGTTTAACGGTAAAGTGAATATAGTTTAACGGTAAAGTATAGTTTAGCAGCGAGTAATGTTGAAGAATAGAGCAGAAAGTAAACATGTCTTTAGGCGGATTCCTGCGCGGTGTCGCGACATTTCACAGCCTCAGGCAACGTTTTGCTGCTCCGCCAGCAGCAGCAGCGGACCCGATCTCCGGTCAGAATCCGCTCCTCCGCCCGGTTCTCAGCTCAGTTTTCTCTTCAAAACGCGTAACTTTGCAAAGCAGCGGAGCTTTAAATCAGCCATGTCAGAAACACGCCGCTACAGCCCTCCGTGTTAAAATGTCAGACGCCCTTTTTGATGCTGCGTGTCAGTCAGAAAGCAGGGGGCAGAAAATAGGCAGACTTTCTGTCTATGTGGCGCCGTTACCGAACACCACGTCACGTTCCCTTAACGTTAGCCGGTAAGTTCGGCGGAGAGAGAGTTTGGCTGGGTTTGGTGGAGTTTGGTGATTACCGGACCTTGCTGCAGCTACTTTTACTAACTTTTCTGGTTTCCACACCGAGTCCGTGCTGACGTCAGAGCCGAGCTGGTAATGGAGGAAAGTTAGGAAAGTTTAAAGATGTCTGACCTGAGCTCAGTCTTCTTCCCCCGGTCAGTCTGATACCGAAACGCTGACGGTATTCACTTATTCCCCGGTACGATGAAGGTCCGAACAAGGGGAAAGAGCAGACGGCGACTTTTCCTTACTTCCCCCCTGTCCGCTCCACGTCAGACTCCACCCAGACCAGAGAGGCGGTGTCTCTGTCTGCATGTCTGTCTGCATGTCTGTCTCTCTCTCTCTCTCTCTGTCTGTCTCTCTGTCTGTCTCTCTGTCTGTCTGTCTGTCTGCCTGTCTGTATGTCTGTCTCTCTCTGTCTGTCTNTCTCTGTCTGTCTCTCTGTCTGTCTGTCTGTCTGCCTGTCTGTATGTCTGTCTCTCTCTGTCTGTCTCTCTGTCTGCCTGTCTGTCTGTCTGTCTGCCTGTCTGTATGTCTGTCTACCTGTCTGTATGTCTGTCTACCTGTCTGTATGTCTCTCTGTCTGCCTGTCTGTCTGTCTGTCTGCCTGTCTGTCTCTCTCTTTCTCTGTCTGCCTGTCTGTCTGTCTCTTTGTCTGTCTCTGTCTTTCTGTCTGTCTCTCTCTGTCTCTCTGCGCCTGTCTGTCTGTCTTTCTCTTTCTGTCTGCCTCTGTCTGTTTGTCTGCCTGTCTCTCTGTCTGTTTCTCTCTCTTTGTCTGTCTCTATCTTCCTGTCTCTGTCTCTGTTAGGGATGGAGACAGATTTGACTTTGATGCTAATGAAATTATTTGGTTCATTATCAATAATTTGAAGTGATGAAAAAACTTTTAATTTTCATAAAAACCCAAATTACACAGTTATGTAACCCAATATTTATAGATAGATAGACAGACAGACAGACAGATAGATAGATAGATAGATAGATAGATAGATAGATAGATAGATAGATATTATTTAGGCAGTTAATTGAATTCATTTAAATGTGTGATTGGTCTTGTATTATTTTCTATTCTTGTAAAATAGTTTTCTCAGAAAAAAAAAATTATCTATTATGTTGATTAATACGTGTTTCAAGATGTTATTGATGCCATCTTGGAAAATCCATATTTTATGATTGCATTATTATGTCTAATAACAACATGTTAATAATCATTTACCATCAAATTTTACTGAAGAAAAAAGAATTTAAAAAAGGAAGGAAGGAATAATCATGTCAATTTATGAGAATGTTCCGTTTTCTTATAATAAACCAGACTCAGCAGAATCACTTTAGTACAGAAGTTTGTTTTTTCATCCTTTTCTTCCTGACCTGCTTCAAAATCCTAAAAATGAAACAGAAATCGTTCTTACACCAACAAATTCAAACCTTCCACAAGCATTTCTAGCATGACTCTGAGCTACATGCACAGAAAGACAAAATATTAAACCAACCAAAACATTAAACAGCAATAAAAAAAAACCCATCTAATAACAGCATTCATCGTAAAATAAAGAAAAAAAATATTCACACAAGAAATGACCATCAACATCCTAAAATCAAGAGACTAAACAAAAATTATAAGAACTCAGACGGAGTCAGTTAACCTTAAAAAACACGGTCTGAAAAGTATTATTTCAGATTTCTGTCTTCCTAAAGTAAGACTTCAAACAGGAGGATAAAACAAAAAAAATCTGTGGCAGGACACAAAACAACAGTGACACCATGTGGCCAACAGCGGTACTACACCACAAACAGCAGCACAGAAATGATTTTTAATTCCAAACGTTTATTTCGCATTACAAGAATAATCTTCATCCCATAATAGTGGGATGTCTGTTTAAATTAACTAAAAGTTATGAAAGACAAGTGGATCTGACACATTTCAAACATAAATTGTTCCAGGTCGAAGACATACATGTTCAGATCACATCATATCTCATAAACTCACAGCCACTGCAAGTTAAAGGACCATACCACCCATTTTGCATGTTTGAGCCTAATATATTCAATTTTCATACATTAACGTCACTGACAGTCATTTCCCAAAGCATACTACTGGAACAGTGAATTAAAAATGTTTTTCCTACCTTCCAGACCTCCACTGGTTTCAGTTCATTCTGCTATTAAAATCAACTTGTTGATACTGTAAACGTTCTTGGGATAGGTAATCCATCATCACCAACAAGACGTGTATTCAGGTTTTTTTAGAAGTTATGTAATTTTAGTGTTTAAGCTCAATAAAAAGCGTGGAGTGAATGTATGCCTCCACCGGGGAATATAGTCCCAAAAGAAGACCTGCGTTTATGGAAAAATTTAAAGGACCGTGACTTCATAAGGCTGTGTAACTATTAGCAGGAGAAACATGGATTTTTAAGGTGGGTGTATCACTTGAATATTTGATTTTGAAAGATTAAGAGATTTTGCAAAATATCAGGAAAACTGAAATATAGTTTTATCCTTTGGAAATGATTGTCAGTAACGTAACATGTATCAAAAATTGAATATATTAGGATCAAACATGCACGATCACCAGTATGGTCCTTTAAAAAATAAAATGTTTCAGGCTAGTGTAATTACATACAAACTGTGCTACATATAGACCCCTAAAAACTTAATATCTATCATTCTGTGTACATAAGTTGCAGTAAAGCATTCTGTCATGTCCTTAATGACGAACCACAAATTCAAATTCAATCATCTTTCCAATCATCTTATTAATCATAACTGGGGGAAAATTTGATAAATTACTGTTGTCGCAGGCGCTGATACCGGAAGTTCTGAGTATTAGCGGAGATGGCCAAGCAGCCACGGAGAAGAACGATCACTGATGATTGTTTTCTCAGAAAAAAAAGGATTTAATGGTCTATTATGTTGATTAATACATGTTTCAAGATGTTATTGATGCTTTGGAAAATCCATCTTTTATGATTGTCATTGGTGCATTATTATGTCTTATAACAACATGTTAATAATCATTTACCATCAAATTTTACTGAAGAAAAAAGAATTTAAAAAAAGAAGGAAGGAATAATCATGTCAAGGGAAGCTTGGGCTTTAAAGGACAATACCGGCAATTTTAGCATATTTGAGCCCAATATATACAATATTATATTCGTACACTATCTGTATACATATTACATAGACAACCATTTCCTAAAATATACTATTTTAGCAGTAAATTTTAGAGTTGTTTTTCCTACCTTCCACACTGCCATTGGTTTCAGTTCATTACAGTACGACATAAAAATCAACTTGTAGAGATTTGAGACGTGCTTCAGATCAATAATCCATCACATGAACATGACGTATTGTTTTTGATGAACACGGAACTAAATGGAAGAAAATGTATTTCTCCACCAAGGAATATAGTCCCAGCAGAAGACAGCTTTTACTGAGAAATTAACAACCGTGCCTTCTACAATCATGCAACAGTGTTAAAAGGCCAATCATTAAATTTTAAGGTGGATGTATCACCTGCACATTTGATTTTAAAAGATTAGGGGATTTAGCAAAGTAACAGGAAAACTAAAATATGGTTTTATTTTGGAAATTGTCAGTAACAGCTTAATATTTATTGGGCTTAAACATGCAAAATCGGAAGTATGGTCCTTTAATGTAATTGGTTATAGATAGTTATGTAATGTAAAATAAAAGGGTTGAAGCTGTATTTAGTTTGTGTCGATGGTCTTCTGTTATTTGAAGATTGGCCTTTTATTTAACTCTGTACACAGTAAATACACTGAAAAGAAATCAGTATTTCATGGATTTAGTGGTTAAATATATATAGTAATTCAGCTTCCTGCCTGGCTTGTGAAACGTTTCTGTATGATGATGGCAGATAAAAGCTGCTTGTTGTTGATAATGTTACTATTAAAAATAAAATAATCTGCTGCTACTTTACAAATTGGTGTAAATGTTGTAATATGTCAGTAACAGATTTATTCTCACCAGAACTTTGCAGCGTAAAAGCACTCAGAGTTCAAACAGACAGACTTAAATGATTTTCAGTTCTAATAATCATCTTTAATGATCGATTGATTGGTGAAAATAATCTGTCACAAGTGCGACACAAACCCATTTAAATCAACATTTATTCTTCCGTTTCTCTCATTACACACAAACTGCTCGTGAAAAGAAACTTCGTGAGTTCATTTCTATCTACAAAGTATAAACAAGCTTCAGTTTGTACATTACCAACAAAATTGGTAAATGATGTGACCTCTGACACCAAAGGTCAGAGATCAAACGCAGAGTGAAGCCACGATGCCGTGTTAGCAGCATGTTGGCACCGTGTTAGCATGTATGTTAGCAGCAGTTTAACACCATGTTAGCATGCATGTTAGAATGTGTGTTAGCAGCATGTTAGCATGCATGTTAGTACGCGTCAGCACTGTGTTAGCAGTGTTAGCTAATACACTGTTAGCACGCGTTTTAGCAGCATGATAGCACACGTGTTAGCAGCATGTTAGTACGCATGTTAGCACTATGTTAGCAGGGTGTTAGCACCATGTTAGCACGCATATTAGTGTGTTAACAGTGTGTTAGCACCGTCTTAGCTTAGCGTGTTAGCATGCATGTTAGCACACATTAGCAGCGTGTTAGCACACCGTCATGGCTTCATGACCAAGTCCATCCACTGAACCGAATGACAAAAATATTGCCCAGTTTTTCGTTTTAACAAGACACGTTCCATGTTTTTACAAGATACTTTTGTGTTATATTGACATATTTTTCTCATTATTATTACATAGCCAATTATTCCATTTGAACAAGAAACGTTTCTTGTTATGACACAAAACCAACATATCTCCTTAAAACAAGAAACTTTTCTCATAATAACATAAGTTGGTGTGTAGAAGGAAGAAAAGTTTCAGGTTTTGTCGGTTTAACGTGAAGATACGGAAGAAAAAACATCTGCTGAGCTCAATAGCAGCAGAATGCGACTTTTTTCATTCCCAGCATGAAATAAAACATCAAACCATGTAAACGCCTCTTTATGATGTAAACTCTGCCTTTTTTCTCCTTCCACCAACATATGAAAGTTTCTTGACTTATAGTGAGATTCTGGTTTGTCATTGTAACACAAGAAGTTTCTTGTTTTAAAGACACATATTGGTGCTGTGTAATAACAAGAAAAATGCGTCATAACAGGGAAGTATCTTGTTAAAAAGTGAAAAAGATCTTGTTTTAACGGGGAAATGAGCAGCTTTTTTGCCGGCAGCAACATTTGGTGGCTGAATTAGATGCTAAATATTGTTGCCATAAAACAATGAACTCTGTACACTTAAAAACAAAGTCTGTACATTCTCATGATTAAATATTTGCTGATTGTTCAGCTTTAAGTCGCGTCTGCTCGCCGGTCAGCAGCGAAAAAACGAAAACGAAAAAACCCACGACAGAGAAAAAAGCTACAATCCATCAGATGGACAAACCGGAGCAGGTCCAGACCAGCGCTGGAACCTTAAGGCTGATGTTGCCTGAGTTCTATCAAGTTTAAGATTTGGTTTCTTGACCAAATCTGGTATGCTACTTTGAAGTTAAAGGAGCATACCAGTGATTTTGCATGTTTGAGCGTTACAGGTTTTGTAAAAATCCACATCAACGCTGTAAAAATGCAGCTTAGACAAAACAAAGCAGCAGCAAATGACAAACTGTGGAGAAAAATAAAAGGTTCAGTCAATACTGCAACCAAATTTCAATGAAAGTCCTTTGACCTTAAAGGAGCATACCAGTGATTTTGCATGTTTGAGCACAATAAATACAACCTACATACACGTTACGTTAATGACAACCATTTTCCAAAACCTACTACTGGAGTGGTAAATATTTGAATTATTTTTCCTACCTTCCAGACTGCCACTGGTTTCAGTTCATTCCAGTAGCTATAAAAATTAACATGTAGCGACTTGAAACGTGCTGAGATAAATAATCCATCACGGCAAAGAACATATGTTGTTTTTTTTTTTTTTTTTTTTNTTTTTTTTTTTTTTTTTTGAAGTTGCTTAATTTAACTGATCCAACACGGAGCTGCAAAGAAGACAATGTATGTCTCCGCCAGGAAAAATAGTTCCAGGACAAGGTGGCTTTTACAGAGAAATTAAAACAACCGTTCCCTCTGTAATCGCTAATATAAACTTTTGATATTTAAAGATTGTCGAAAAACTAAAGTAAAATATGAAAACTAAAATATGGTTTTAGTTCTTGAAAAGCAGTTGTCAGTAATGTAATGTTTAATTGAGTAGCATTTATTTTCCTCAAACATGCAAAATCACCGGGATGGTCCTTTAAGGCTTACAGTTTGACATAAAAGTAAGGCTCGTTATTTTGTGTTTTTACTGAAATAATCTGGGAATTTTTCAGCATTAATTTTTACTTTTGATGACTGGAAATATGCTTAAAATAAATTCTTTTTAAATTTACTTTTTGCTTGTTTAAAGCAAATCCTTTTGAGCAGGAAACATGATGAAAATCAGAGATAAGTGAAAACAATGAGCCCTTAACAAGCGATTTCAGCAAATCCACAGTAACTCTGCAGCTCATCATGTCAGAAAGTTCAGACATGAAGCTTTCTGCTGCTTCACGCTGGATCACCGCTGCTACACAAACATGCTGCATGCAGGTTGTTTGGCACAGCTTAAAGGTGCAATCAGTAAAACTTTTAAACTGGGCGTCTCAGCAGTTCTTACTTTCAGGCTGATGCTGTTCTGCATTTGTACCGACGTGCAGCATTTATTTAGAAAACGCTCCTGGGTTCTTATTGTTAGTGACTTCCTCATCTCATTTTTGATGTTCTACTGGTTATTCTCACTTTTCCACTGTACCTGCTACTGTAATGAAGCAATTTCCCACTAACAAAGCCAAAAACCTCAATACTGACACAGAACCGCACGATACTTGTTGGACAGGTAAGAAACGTATTAGCCACATAAGCTAACAAGCTAAACACTGGTGATATGTAGCAGAGCAGATGTAAGCTTACAGCAGCACAGCTAACATGCTGTTTGTTTCTGCAGGAATCAGACACACTGATGACACTTTGGATATGAGACATGCTAACTTTAGCTTTACTGTGAGCTCCACTGCTGTGGCAAAACCCTCTAGATACCTGTCCAGGTAAAACGTCACTGTGTGGTTGGACATATGGGGGTAATTCATTTTTGAAAAAAATTACATTAGCTACACAGCATCATGCTAAATAAGCGTTATGATATGAAGCTCATTCATAAAGCTTCCTGTATGCTAATCAGCACATTGTTGTATCATTATCAACTCTTTGCTGAGAGTCCTGCTGCACAGTAGGTGTGTGTGTGTGTGTGTGTGTGTGTGTGTGTGTGTGTGTGTGTGTGAGAGACACGAGTGCAGCAGATGACTCTTGATGAAGAGCCTCGGTGCCATTACAATATGTGCGATCAGATCAAAACTCTCCATTTATATAAACTGACTGATCAGCAGTGTTTTTATCTATCAAAGTTATTGATCGCTAACACGAGACAAATAGTTTAAAACATCATCAGATTTCATGCTGATTAAATTTCCCATCAGACTGAGTCATGTCTTAGTTTTTTTGTGGCAGTGTGTTTTATGAATCACTTTCCGTCATGTAAATAAGGAAATAGTTTAGGAACACCTCTTTAAAGGAAAACGATGAAAGATGTTGGTAATGGACGTTTATGAATGAGGGAACATGGCCGCATGATGATATTTGTTCTTATCGACATGTTAAATCTGCTGCTGTGTTTTATGAATTCTCCTGTTATGTTTTTAGAATTTACTCTCTAAATGCTTTTAACTAACAGACAATATACACTACCACTGACAGAGGCCATAATTTACAGACTGCACCTTTAAAGGCTGTTCTGTAGGTCTGCTTTGCTCCGCCTCCATGATGTCACAGCGTCCCACCATTAAAGATTCCATGAGGAAAAGCTCTTCTAATAAATGATGCTGAACTTTTGAGTTTTTATCGTGATCTAATCACATAAGTGATCAAACTTAAATGGGCTAATTGTCTCTTTTGCATGAATATGTGCTGTTATCTTAGAAGCGGAGGCAGTGAAAAGCTAAATGAAACGTGTAAAAGCTGCTTCTGCAGCTGTCAGACATGAATTAACACTGTGACCTTTGAACTTTTGGGAGGTGAAACCTTCAGGCAAACAACAGCAGCTTCTTACAGTCATTTCATGACTTTAAAAATGACAGGTATGATCCTTTATGATGATACCGCAAAGCAGCTGCAGTCTGAGACTGGATTTACACGACAAGTTTTGATGCTCAATTCCCATCTTTTGCCTATAACTGCTTTTTGTTCAGCGTTTTACATTTTCTTTTTTAAGCGGCTCATATCTGATACCTGTGTTTACATGTTTTAACCTTTGACCTGTAGCAGCAGGATGCAGCTGCACATTCTCAGATTTCTGAGAGAAGCATCTGATATGTTGTGTTAGCATTTATCTCTCCATCAGGACACGTTTTCTTTGGTTAATCACAGAGGAGAAGTGGGTGGAGTTGGAGTTTTGCTGCTGTAACAGGAGCCTGTTATTACACACTAACATGTCTATTTGACAAACACACATCAGCATGTCTGATAGAGTGGTCATCGTATTGATGCTTACATCATTCATATGTGGACAAGGTGGGAGGAGCTGGAATGGCAAGGAAATTCCAATCTGTGTATTCAGACAGCAGTCGCACTGGCAGATATCCGATACGTATCCGATTTATTTCTCCATAATATGCAGGTGGCCCAAATCTGATCTGAGAATATCTGATTCCGTGTGGCTTTTTACCATTTACATCTTCAGCAAGCATGTCTGATACGTGTCACGTGAGCAAAAGATCGTAATCATGTCGCATGTGTGTGTTTGTGTAAATCCAGCCTGACAGCAACATCAAACAGAAATCATCTTCCGTTTCTCAGCTTCAACAAATGAACATAATCGCCACCAAGTGTGAGACTTCACGTGTTCTGCATCAGAAATGTTCTTTAACATGTTGACTTCATGATTTCAGCTGCAGCCGTCATTCTGTCCTGACGAGATGAAGCTGCAGCCTCTGACACGCTCCCTCCATGCTGAGTTGGGGTACTGAGGTTAGGGTAGCAGAGGTTGCTGTGTCAGGTTGCCATGACAGCAGCAACAGTACGTTGATGCAGCAACAGAGCTGAAGTCCACTTCCCTCCCTTCATGTCATCAGCAGGAGGTCTTAATGATGCGTTTCCTGTCCGGCCGCCTGCTGCCGGAGTCGCAACACGACGGCACAAACACCACCAGCAAACGTCTGCCTGTGTCTGTTTTAAAACTAATGGAAATAAAACCTGAAATATCAATAATCACTCAAACTAATATTTAAACAAACAAAATGGTCTCCATTTATGAAAAACAATGCAAACATTTAGCGCAAAGCCAAATGTTTGAGTGAAGGTGTTTCCTGTAAATAAGATGATGGAGGAGGAGGACGGCGGATCGTTGCGCTGCAGCACTCTGAATGATGATTTGTGGCGTTTTGTGTCCTGCGACTTTCCAGAGCTTTCTGACCTCTGCTGTCGTCTGTGTTTCCTGGATTCCAGCGGAGCTGAAGACCTGCCGGAGGCGCTCAGTGGTCTCCGTTGCTGATGGCGGTCTGGACGGCGGTGGGGATGCGCGGCATCTTTTTGACAGGGCTAGGGATGTGCTGGAGGAACAGAATGATGTCATGAACACACCTGAGAGACGTAGCTCAGGTAAAAGATCACACATGATGTCAGAGTCAGAACGGCTGAAATATTTTCATATCCGTAACAGTTTTAGTACAGATATAATAACAGAAACATGTTGAAGAAATTTATCAAATCATGAGTGTTTAAAGCTTTCTTAAAGGAGCATACCGGTGATTTTGCCTGTTTGTTTCCCTTATTTAAATTACTATTTAATTAATCTTAATTTGACTTTATTTAGGCAAACTTCACATATGTCACAGACATTTAATAATAAAATGGCGTACCTCATTAGCAATCCTGGACCGAACCAGTTCAGGCTGGTCTGGCAGATCATGGTCTTGAGGTCGGCGGGCGTATTCCCTCCGGTGTTTCTCGTCCACTCGAGTCAGGAACCACGTCCCCGGAAACAAGTCCTCCACTGAGCCCCGAGGGACATAGCTGGCTGCAGGGACACAAACAAAAGTCCTGTTAGTGAGATAACTCTGGTTCCATTATTATGTTATAGGACAATACCGGTGATTTTACATGTTTGAGTCAAATAAATACCACCCGCATACATGTTACGTTACTGACAACCATTTTCCAAAACATAAAACCATATTTGAGTTTTCCTGTTATTTTGCCAAATCGTCTAATCTTTCAGCATCAAATGTTCAGGTGATACACTCACCTTAAAATTCAATGTTTCACCTGCGAACAACAACATATGATTGCAGATGACACGGTCATTTTAATTTAAGTCATCATCTCCTGGGACTATTTTCCCTGGCAGAGACATACATTTAAAACATAACAATAACATCTTGTTCTATGTGATGGATTATTTATCTCAAACACGTTTCAATTCTTTACAAGTAGATTTTTATGTCATACTGGAATGAACTGAAACCAATGGCAGTCTGGAAGGTAGAAAAAACAATTTAAATTTTTAGCACTCCAGTTGTATGTTTTTCTAAAATAGTTGGCAGTAACTAAATTTGTATACAGGTTGCATTGTTGGGCTCAACCATATAAAACTACAGGTATGGTCCTTTAAGCTGTCATCTCAGAAACAGTTTTGACCACTTCATGAAATCTGATCCACAATATTATTTAACCCGTTAATCTACTTTACTGGAAAAGGTTTTGTGATTGGTATTAAACTGTGATAAACGATGTAAACTGATCTGTGTCAGTCTTCATGGACGTGACCTCTGACCCCGTGAGACAGTCAGGATGTGATGCTGCAGCCATACCTAAGTGGTGTGTCTCCTCCCTCAGCTTCATGTTCTCACTGAAGACGGCAGGAGAAACCTTCTTCCTGGAGTCCAGGCGCAGGTTCAGGTCCTTCAGGCTGGACACAAGTTTGTCTAACGTGGATCCTAAAACATTTAACTTTCATCATCCTCCTGCATAATATAATGTATTACATAATATAATCATAACTGCCACAAGCAGCTGATGATCATAGTTTACCGTGAAGCTGCTGACTCACCAGGCGTGTGGTCCTGCGTGACTCTGAGAGAATACAGCGTAGCAGCAAAGCCTGAACCATAGGAAAACACGCCGATCCTCTGACCTGCCAGCTCTGCTGCCGTACATCTACAACACACCAAACACAGCACCACTTCACTTCCTGCCACACACCATTTAAAGGACCATACCGTCCATTTTGCAGTTTTGAGCCTAATATATTCAATTTTCATACATGTAACGTTACTGACAATCATTTCCCAAAGCATACTACTGGAACGGTGAATTAAAAATGTTTTTCCTACCTTCCAGACCTCCATTGGTTTCAGTTCATTCTCCTATTAAAATCAACTTGTTGATACTGTAAACGTTCTTGGGATAGGTAATCCATCATCACCAACAAGACGTGTATTCAGGTTTTTTTAGAAGTTATGTAATTTTAGTGTTTAAGCTCAATAAAAAGCGTGGAGTGAATGTATGCCTCCACCGGGGAATATAGTCCCAAAAGAAGACCTGCGTTTATGGAAAAATTTAAAGGACCGTGACTTCATAAGGCTGTGTAACTATTAGCAGGAGAAACATGGATTTTTAAGGTGGGTGTATCACTTGAATATTTGATTTTGAAAGATTAAGAGGTTTTGCAAAATATCAGGAAAACTGAAATATGGTTTTATCCTTTGGCAAATGATTGTTAGTAACATAACGTATGAAAACTGAATATATTAAGCTCAAACATGCAAAATGGATGGTATGGTCCTTTAATTTTTAACAAATATAGTTTAAAACATCATCAGATTTCATACTGATGAAATTCGGCGTCAGACTGAATCACATCTTAGTTTTAGTGTGACGGTGTGTTTTATGAATGACTTCCTGACCTGTAAATAAGAAAATACCAGAATAAACGATAAAAGATGTTGCTAGCAGGTGTTTCTGAATGAGGAAACGTGGTGATGTCCGGGCTGAAGGACACGGAGAGATGGCAGTGTGTTTTACGAATCATTCCTGCTCTGCTAAAACCTGATAAAGAAAGAGGTCCAGCAGCAGCGTGAGGACGTACTGAGCCAGGAGGGACGCCAGGCAGCCGTACACGGACGGCGTGTACATGTTTCCGTTCTGGTTGGAGATGAGCAGCGACGGCTTGGTCTTCCTGTCAAACAGATCGGTGCTGGCCTTCATGAAGGCTTTTTCCACGTCCCGGTCAAAGTATGTCTCCTCTGGCTTCACGTCTCTGCAGAGAAGCAACGTGATTGTGACTGAACACATCAGCACACAGTCAACAAACACAGAAAAGTCGCTGTTTGATACGACAACTGGAATAACATCACTAACGAGTAAAAACAGCCACCTCTTACATATGTGATGTATGACGGAGAGAGAGAGAGAGAGAGAGAGTTATACTATTATATAAGCAGTAAAGCAGTAATAACACAAAGTAAGTAAAATACTTATATAGTATTTTACTTATTTTGTGTTATTACTGCTTTTTTAGTATATTGTATATTGTTCAAAAATATTTTATGTATTTGTACTTTGATGCTTTGGCAAAAATTGTTGTTTTTTTTGAAACTTTCATGCCAATAAAGCCTTTGAATTGAAAATTGAAATTGGGAGAGAGACAGACAGATAGAGAGCGATAGAGACAGAGTGAGAGAGACAGAGAGAGAGAGACAGTCAGATGGACAGAGACAGTCAGACAGAGACAGAGACAGAGAGAGAGTGAGAAAGAGAGAGCCAGAGACATAGAGACAGAGAGAGAGAAAGAGAGACAGAAACAAAGAGAGAAAGAGAGAGCGAGACAGTCAGACGGACAGAGAGAGACAGAGAGAGAGAGAGACAGAGAGAGAGAGACGTCTTCCTGTCTGTATAGTTTTTTAGTCTCTGAGTTTCCTCTGATAATCTGTCAGTCTGACATGTGGTAACGTCTCTGATCACATGCTGCGTGTCCGGCCTGTTAGAGAGGACATCTCTGACGTCAGCGTACCTGAAGGCGTCCAGGCCGCTGAAGGGTCCCGTCTCTGTGCTGGGGGAGGAAGACAGGAAGTCATTCAGCATCAGTCGAGCCAAGGACTTCTGCACCAGCTTGCAGTATGGCGAGTGGAAGACTAGATACCCAAAATCCTCCAGGCTGAAAGGTTTGTCTGAGCCCTCTGAAACACACACACACACACTTCCTGTTAGCCACATGACCTCTGTCATCAGCTCATTTCAGCTGCTTAACGTCTTACTGCAGGAAGCTATTTCAGTCCTGCTGTCAGGAACCTCCTGATCCGCCTTTACCGCTAAGCTGTCATCCTCCTCAGCCGCTTTCATACTGCCATCCCTCCATCCCAACCCATCCCTCCCTCCATTCCTAACCCTAACCCGACCCATCCCTCCATCCCACACAGAAAACATGCTGATTTTCAGCTTCAACAGCAGTTATTTTCTGTTTTTATTTTCGAAAGTAAAGGAATCTCACCACATTTATTTTGAATGTTAAAAAAGAACAGGTATAAGTCACATTTATAGAAATATCAATAATAAACTGTAAAAGCCTTCATTAAAATCAAATTAAAAAAAATATCGGCATTGCAAACACTATAATTTATCCAAATGATGATTTTTCTCTGATGTTTAATCAGCTTCTCATTTGCATTTTCTGCACTTTTCAATTTCCATTACTGGAAGAATGATTCTGCTCCTTTACATACATGCTTTATTCATTTAAAAAACATTAAATAAAATAAATAAAACACTATACTTGGATTATCTTTCTGTGTTGTGATTCAGGCAATAATGTGAGTAAAACGTACATGTGAGGAATTAATAGGATTCCATGATTGGCTGAATACCCATGACGTGTTGTGTAATTGTGCTCTGATTGTAATGTTTACGTCTGAATACATTCATTTACAATCAGAGTAAGATTATGCTGATTTATGATGATTTCTATCTAAACAAGGTGTTTACATTAAAACCAAAATCAATTTGTTTCCTTAATCTGAGTATAGTCACAGTCTGGATGTGCACGTGAACATAATGAAGACGATGTTACACTGTTGATGATGTACACTGCTGTCAACAGTGTCTTCATGTATGAAAATGAGCATTAAAGGACCATACTGATGATTATGCATGTTTGAGCCCAATAAATACTACCTGCATACACATTACGTAACTGGCAACCATTTTCCAAAATATAGAATCCTATTCATTTTTTAAAAAGTTTTTAAAATCCCCTAATCTTTCAAAATCAAATGTTCAGGTGATACACACCTTAAAATCCAATGTTTCACCTGCTAACACTTTTGCACGATTGTAGAACACACGGTCATTTTAATTTCTCTGTAAAAACGTCTTCTCCAGGGACTACATTTCCTGGCGGAGGCATACGTTTTCTTCCGTGCAGCTCTGTGTGGGATCGGTTAAATTAAATAAGCTCGACAAAAAATAAACACAACTCACACAAGCAAAATCACAGGTCTGCTCCTTTAATGATGTCATGACCTACAGACAGGCTGTTTAATGACTGCTCCTGTGGTTAAGCTCAGCAGCTCTGCTCACCTCGCTGCCACTGTGCGTGGATCTTGCTGCGGTAGACGGCGTAGCAGCGGTCCAGCGCGCTCAGGTAGCATTCGATAGACAGCTTTCCGTCCACCACAGGATACTCAGACACTAGGTCCGGCTTGTAGAAGTCGTAGGCGTGCTGCATGTGAGTTCCTCGCAGACCTGCAACAAAGCAAAAAGCAAAACTGTGGGTGCTTCCTGTTCTCTGTCACATTACACTGTCTGAAAACACACTATCTGAAGTCCAGCGTCTCCACACAAACACACACACACGCCAACAATTAGTGATGCTATGTTTGCCTGTGGCGCTCTGAACCTGCTTCAAACTCGATAGGGTTTTTTTTTTTTTTTTCTTTAGTCTGGGTGAAATCATGACTGATGAGGTTTGAACCACTTCACTGCTGCATTCAGACTGAACCTGCTGACTGCTTTGCTTTGATAAGTGGAGCTTTGAAACTCTGGTGTGATACACAGGGTATTTAAGATGGCTGAAAAATGCCGTTTTACATCTTACCAGGCACTGATAATAGCTGTCGTTGTTGTGAATGAGTTGTGCTTTTGGATTGTCTAGTCCAGTACACCAAGCACAATATCAAACAAAAAAAAGACAGCACATCAAACACATCTACTGCTTCATTGCACCCTGTAAATAATCTCTTCCAGTTTGTNAAAAAGACAGCACATCAAACACATCTACTGCTTCATTGCACCCTGTAAATAATCTCTTCCAGTTTGTAATTTAGAATCAATAATGATAAATCCATTTCAAAATCTGATGTAAGTTCTTTTTTTTTGAGATGAAATGATTACTGAGACCAAGGGTACTCAAGTACAAATCTTACAATGTCCACAAACAAAATTTTCAGTAAGACAAAGTTCTGTTTATTAAGGTCAGTCAAGCCAGGGTCTGACTGGGACCCTTATTTTTACTTTTTATTTAATTTAAGGTGTCAAATGGGGGGTAGGTGGTTGACGAAACTAGCTGCCCTATCAACTCTCAATGAACCCAACGCCGTGTCAACCCATCGTTGTCATGGAGATGACGGGACGCTGAATATGACTGGACCAAACCAAAGTACACTAGACATTCTCACACAGACAGTGGAGCAGTCGGACATTCAGAGAAAGCTGAGAATTTTGACTCGTTGCACTGCAGCGATGTCTCACAGATAATACAAATAATACATATGAAAAGTAGAATTTGCTCAGAGTCTGGAGACAGCTGTGGCTCGGTCCGGATCAGAACTGGAGTCCAGACTTTGAGGATGACTGGCTTAGACAGTCAATTTTTATTTAGGATATACTGTCTATATATATGTAAATTAGGCAAAACAGAAATACAAATAACAAGATATAAAATGAAGTTAGACTGCCTGCTAATTTAAGTAATTTTCACAACATAAGTTAAGAAATCTTCTTAACGTACACATACAAGGTGCATCACAGTTACAAGGCTTCATCTGGCTGTAATACATTGTGCCAGCAGATGTCACCCACGCGTGCAATGAATGAAGCTAAGTAGTGAAATGATTTTCAATACAGTGCTTCAGAGCGTCATAAAGCCTTGTTTCACCATCACTTCACAATATGAACCAGACAGCTGGACCTGCTCCTCTGTGTCAGCGTACGTCACTGTTTATGAGGACGGCGTTGAACACGTGATGCAGAAGTAAAACAAGATAAACCGTTTTTAAATAAGACAATGTACCTGTCACGTGGCTCTTCTGTCAGAGTTTGCTGAAAGTTAAAACGTGATCGCCCTAAAACAGCAAACTACCTGTCCTTTTTTTAAAATATGCAAATAATGCAGTGAACTGTAAAATAACAATCCAGTTAAAATACGTTTAGTCTTGTTAGACAGTAGAAGATTTAAAGGACCATACAACATACATGTTTGAGCTTAGTATATTCAATTTTCATACATGTAACATTACTGACAATCATTTCCCAAAGCATACTACTGAAACGATGAATTAAAAATGTTTTTCCTACCTTCCAGACCTCCATTGTTTCAGTTCGTTCTGCTATTAAAATCAACTTGTTGATACTGTAAACGTTCTTGGGATAGGTAATCCATCATCACCAACAAGACGTGTATTCAGGTTTTTTAGAAGTTATGTAATTTTAGTGTTTAAGCTCAATAAAAAGCGTGGAGTGAATGTATGCCTCCACCGGGGAATATAGTCCCAAAAGAAGACCTGCGTTTATGGAAAAATTTAAAGGACCGTGACTTCATAAGGCTGTGTAACTATTAGCAGGAGAAACATGGATTTTTAAGGTGGGTGTATCACTTGAATATTTGATTTTGAAAGATTAAGAGATTTAGCAAAATATCAGGAAAGCTGAAATACGGTTTTATCCTTTGGGAAATGATTGTCAGTAATGTAACATGTATGAAAACTGAATATATTAGGCTCAAACATGCAAAATGGGTGGCATGATCCTTTAAAATGTTGAACAAGTGAAGCCTGAGTTGATTTTGATTGCTAAACGTCGACAGCATCACTGAATGAGTTTCTGCTATGAAGCTTTAAATTTCACCACCTTTTAAACACATCCTGTCGTTTCTCTCAGCCTGATGCAAAAAGCATCAGACACAAACATGGAGACACAGAGTCTGACTAACAGAGACATGGAAAGCTGTTGAACAGCAGCTGGTTGAAGAGTTCATGGCTGGAACGCGTCGGACAGCCAGCAATTCTACGCATAGATCCGTTTGGCTGTATGTTTTGTTTCCAGTATAAATTAAATCAAAACGTCAGCAAACAGCAACCTGATGAGATCAGCAGATGATAATGAGTGACTCAGGTTGCTGCTGCTTGTTTGTTTTTTTCAGTTATCTGTATACTGACCTCGCTCAAAGGCCAAAGGAGCGTTAGGACCGACCAGCATGGCCACCGCACCAGCACCTCCTGTGGGCCGAGCACTTCCTGTAGCATAGACAGCAATATCCCCTGCTACCACCAACGCATAACGTCCTGCAGACAGAAAGAAAATACAGATGAAAAAAAGTCTGCTATATTTCAGCACAACGTTATTTAACTCCACAGCAGATAGAACAGCGCGATCCCATCAGCCGGCGTGTTCTCTCACCGTCCCAGGAGCTGGACTCCACCCAGTTGACAGCGTTGAACAGTGCTGCTGTGCCGCCGTAGCAGGCATTGGTGGTGTCGACGCCCTCCACATCTGTGTTTCCAGAGTCCTCAAACAGCTGCATGATAACCGTCTTCACAGACTTGGACTTGTCGATGATCGTCTCAGTGCCGACCTCCAGGCGGCCCACGCTGTCATAAGACAGGCCGTTCCTCTCCATTAGTGTCTGGACCGCCGTCAGGCACAGCGAGTTGATGTCCTCACGGTCTGAGCAGAAACCCATGCGAGCCTGACCGAGGCCCACCGTGTATTTACCAGCTGACACGCCGTCAAACTGCTCCAGCTCCGCCTGATCCACATACTGGGAGGGGAAGTAGACTTCCATGGCAATGATGCCCACATCTTTAGGCCACGGTCCCATGCAGCTGGCTGCGGCTGATCCTGGCATCCTTTTTTGTTTTTTTTTAGAAAAGGATTTCACATCAACCTTTTACTGCTCTGTTCTACATTTGTTATCTTAGTGCTTATTGTTATGTGGGTTACATTATTTGAATATTAGTCACCAATAATCAGAAAGTTACACAACATCACACTTTCTACACGACACAAACATTAAATCCTTTAATAAGAACATAAGGTATTTTAAACTTCATCATCTGACATGTTAGTGAGAATATTAAAGGTCTATAATCTCTTAATCATTCTGATATATCCACACCCAAGCTACTAGCCACTGCTGTGTTTATTTACCAAGCACTCACTATCCAACAATATGAAGTTAAACGTGTGCTGTTATTTAACTGTTTGGTTTCCTTATAGCTAGCTTAAGCTAGCTAGCTGTAGCTACCTTATGTGGCTGTTTTTGCCTCATAAGGAGGGGGTAGTGGTAACATGTGACATTAGCTTATAGCTAAGGCAGCTAATTGATAAAGCTACTGACAACAAATCAGGATCAGGTAAATAAGCCACTTAGACACTAACGATAGCTCACGGTTTGTCAGATTACAGTCTTGACCGGTTAGCTTGTTAGCTAGAGAAAGTAAGCAGAATGGACACAATCTGATGTTTTATGTGAGGTTAGCCTACATCCAAAGCCAAATTAACAAACAACAAATGAGCAACTTCATGTGTAACTATACCATTACCTTTCAATTAAAAACGCGATTATGTCCAGCTACATGTTTGAATGACATCTGGAATGCGAAACATCCTGATGCTAAAACTATTTTAATAACCGTCTGTTACTCATTTAAATATGGTCTTATTTGGCCTGTAAACTTCGGTCTCAGCTGCAGATGTCACGATCTGACCAACAAAACCCGACAGCAGCTTTCATAAAATAAAAATACATAAAAAGCTAGTTTCACATGAAGGTCGAGCGTGTATTTTAGTCTGAATTGAAACGGATCCGTCTTACTGACATAAAGATGACATAACTGTGACCCAGACACACAGGCAGCTTCACATACCTGGGCTCCTGCAGCGGACAGACACAGATTCAGACTAACAGCAGCAAACTGGGTGAAAGGGCAACACGATCTACTGGAAATTACGTTATGACCGTTCACATGACCGGAGCTACCCGGACCATTTAGCTGACGGACCCGTTTCCGTCCTAACGCCACCACTGTGGCAATAACATCAGTTTTAGGACTTTTTGCGTACAGTTAAAATGTCATCGCCTAAACACTGAACGTCAGCTCGTTCATGTCCCTAAATAAACTGTGTTAAACCACACCAAGCAACGAACGAGCGAAGATCTGCCTCAGTGTTTACAAGTTAACATGTTCGTCATCGTCACGAAGAAACCCGAGATAAACCCGAGTTAGACATCTTCCCCATTCCAAAATAACTGTATGGGTTAAACACGTTTATAAATTAAATCCTTCCGCGTGTGAAGCGGTTTTGTAAATAATTAAAGTGTGAAAAGCCGTAGTAAAGTCTGGACTCACCTTGCAGAGTTGAGGGCAGAGAAAGTTAAAGTTTTCGTTCCGTATGTTGGATTTCAAACCGCTAGCTCAGTATTTATAAGATGTGAATGAAACCTACACCTCCTCCTTCATCCGCTGGTCTCCTGACCAATCACAGCTCACACGCTCATGTCAACATACAACGCTATCCGGTCCTGTCGGCTTTTAGCCAATCAGAGGCCAGAACCAACAAACACGCGCCAGTGCCGCACGAGCGGTCCAATCCTGAGAGATGAACCATGTCTGGTGAGAGAGCGCGGACCAATCAGGACGGCTGTGTAATTCCTGGCGCGGGACAAGAGGCAGCTGCGTGTCTATGGAAACCAAGGCAGCTCCGTTAAAGAGGCGTCAGTTCAACTTTATGCTTAGATTTAACCGAAAAGTTTTGGCAAAAAGTAAAAAACAGGACACACGGCACATATCTGACCAATCAAACAGCAGTTTACATTTATGTCTCTTTTTTTTTGGAGTTTACGTCTTTTACGGTGTTGACTTGCTGATTTAAAATGCAGAAAGCAGCAAACATACGGTGACTGTTCATGCTGCATCAAACACAGAAATACTCAGACTCAGAAATGTCATGTTTAAATAAGTCAGCGTCCTATATAAATCATACTTTGTTGTTTCTCCTACACGTACATCACGTTTTAGTCCAGAAACAGCAGCGCGAGTGTTGCATTTACAATTCATATAATGTCATTTTTTTCATATTACTAAACATATTTTCTGCTGTTACTCTTAGTATTTCAGTGTGTCAGACCTCATCTGGGCGAACATAGGGACATCTTTTAGTTGACTGAGTTTGTGTGTGTGTGTGTGTGTGTATGTGTGCACTTTCTCATACACAAATTCAACGAGCTCGATTCTGAAAAAAACATTTTATTTAAAATGTATGTGTATATAATTTCCTAAAACAGGTCTGTTTTTTTTTTTTTTTTTTTTACTTTAAACATTTTAAATCTGAGACTAAAATCAGGATTGAAATGTATGAATTTTCAAAATGTTAACCAACAGTTTTCATCAGTTTGAACTAACAGATGAAAACTTTTGTTCCTGTGAGTCTTTGTGTGAATCTTCTGAAATCTGCCTTTAAAAGGTCAGCTTTTATAATGATCCTGCAGAAAACACAACTCAAACAGCATTTTTTACTCACATTTAACAGATTAATTCTCAACTGCAGCTCATCATTTTTCACACACTGCTTATATATTTTATAAAGTACAACTTTCTCTTCTGGTAAAAGAACCAAACAACAAGGCCTTTGTCAATCCGTCTTGTCAATTCAGGCTGCAGGAGAATAGAACATCACAGAGCTCAGTACTTTTCATTCATTAAAGAACTGAGGAAATGGCTCATCAGTAATCAGACTTCTGAATACTGAATCTGACGGGTGGAGGGATTTGCTTTGTTGGACTCAGTGATGTGGAGTGTGTGTGTGTGTGTGTGTTTTGGAATATGGAGAGTGATTTTTAATTTGTATTTGTTGCTCATGTTGATTAACATGCTAGACTTGCTTAAAGGAATATTTAAGTGATGATTTTGAAATATGGTCTGAATGATCAATATGTTTCTAATTGGAGGTTTTTCTGGATTTGTTGGGTTCCAACAGGGTTTCAAACACGTTTTTCACACAACCAGGTGCTGCAGTGTTTTAAACAGGTGTGATGAAAAAAAAAAAAAAACNAAAAAAAAAAAAAAACCTAAGATAAATTTATGTGTTGAAGTGATTCTTACTTCCTCCAACATTTTGTAAATAAGAATAATAAAATGGGCTATAGGGTTAAAATTAAACAAGTTTTAAATCAGTTTAAGAATAAATTGGTTGATTTCTGTACAATCCAGCCTGAATCCTCCAAAATAATCCTGTGTTTAGGTATTAAATTTATCCAGATTTTAGCAGATTTGTGTTTTGAAAAATCCACCCATTTTGCATGTCTGAGCCTAATATATTTAATTTTAATACACGTAATATTACTGACAATCATTTCCCAAAGCATACTACTGGAACGGTGAATTAAAAATGTTTTTCCTACCTTCCAGTCCTCCACTAGTTTCAGTTCATTCTGGTACGCTATTAAAATCCATCCATCCATCCATCCATTTTCTAAACCCGGTTTGCTGTTGAGGGTCACGTGGGGGCTGGAGCCTATCCCAGCAACTTGTTGCTACTGTAAACGCTCTTGGGATAGGTAATCCATCATCACCAACAAGACGTGTATTCAGGTTTTTTTAAGAAGTTATGTAATTTTAGTGTTTAAGCGCAATAAAAAGCGTGGAGTGAATGTATGCCTCCACCGGGGAATATAGTCCCAAAAGAAGACCTGTGTTTATGGAAAAATTTAAAGGACCGTGACTTCATAAGGCTGTGTAACTATTAGCAGGAGAAACATGGATTTTTAAGGTGGGTGTATCACTTGAATATTTGATTTTGAAAGATTAAGAGATTTTTCAGAATATCAGGAAATATGGTTTTATCCTTTGGGAAATGATTGTCAGTAACATATAATGTGTATAAAATTTGAATATATTAGGCTCAATCATGCAAAATGACCGGTATGGTCCTTTATTCCTGATTAGAGGTTAGACAGGATCATGAAAAACAGATCCAAATCTTCAGGCTGAGAAACTTTGTGATCCGTTATGAAAAAAACATTTTTTTTTGTCACTTCTATGCTGTCAGATGCTTTGATGAAAAAGCGTCGAGATGAAACCAGCATTTATTTTGCTCATTATAATAACAGAACAATTTTCAAGTATAAAGAAATAAATTAAAACTTTCTGTCTCCATTCAGGGAACAGTTACAAAAAAACTCACATTAAAATGAGTCACACAGCATCCAGACTTTCACATGCAGCAGCTGAAACTTGGTGCTATATGAAAATTAGATATTAATCTTTAATATGAACATTCGTAAACAACTCTAAGAAACTCAGTCACAACATAAATAATTTCACAAACTATGGACATCAACTTTGTCCACACTTCATGAGAAATAACTGCAATCAATTTTAACAACCTTCATTAACAATAAATGACTCCTACAGTCAGGAAAACACCTAAAACATATTTCCACCATTTTCAGTCAATCAGTTTTCATTTGAATCTAAACGCACCGCTGTTCAAGAAACAACAAAGAAGCTTTTGGAGTGAAAACTTCAAACGTTCATATAAGAAGAAAAAGAAACTTTGGAACGTGTTTGTTTCACTCAGTTTACATGCACCATATTTATCTGGACTTAAAGGACCATACCACCATTTTGCATGTTTGAGCCTAATATATTCAATTTTCATACATGTAACATTACTGACAATCATTTCCCAAAGCATACTACTGGAACGGTGAATTAAAAATGTTTTTCCTACCTTCCAGACCTCCATTGGTTTCAGTTCATTCTGCTATTAAAATCAACTTGTTGATACTGTAAACGTTCTTGGGATAGGTAATCCATCATCACCAACAAGACGTGTATTCAGGTTTTTTTAGAAGTTATGTAATTTTAGTGTTTAAGCTCAATAAAAAGCATGCAATAATCTGAAAATGCTTCCTTTTGTTAGTTCTTTACTACAGCACTTGAATGCACCACAAGGAAGCATTTTCAGATCACTCTGCACTTTTTATTGCACTTAAGTGCTAAAATTATGTAACTTCTATAAAAACCTGAATACATGTCTTGTTGGTGATGATGGATTACCTATCCCAAGAACGTTTCAAGTATCAACAAGTTGATTTTAATAGCAGAATGAACTGAAACCAATGGAGGTCTGGAAGGTAGGAAAAACATTTTTAATTCACCGTTCCAGTAGTATGTTTTGGGAAATGATTGTCAGTAACGTAACATGTATGAAAATTGAATATATTAGGCTCAAACATGCAAAATAGCTTGTATGGTCCTTTAAGAATTAAGAATGCAAATAAGACAAACATGGACAGTATCCAGAGGATTCCGTGTTTCTCTGAACATACGTGATGTGTAATCAGAGTATAAGAGGTGAAGAAACACATGTGGACATGTGTTAGTCCAATTATAATCTTTACATGTCTGAATAATTCAATCTACCATCTGAGATGAAGATTTCAGTCTAATTACATTGTTTATATGATTTAATCTGAATATAATCTGAGTTTTAACGTGTTGATAGACACGGAGCGTTACGAGTCTTTTCACACGTCACCGTGTCAGCCGGCAATAAGCTTGTGAAACAGAAGAAATCATATGGTTACCAAGGAGACAATATAAATACATTTTATCTCAGAACAATCCTACGTGTCCAAACTGTCTAGTCTTAGTTNAAGGAGACAATATAAATACATTTTATCTCAGAACAATCCTACGTGTCCAAACTGTCTAGTCTTAGTAAGTCTTAGTAAGAAAATGAATGAATGAACACAAAGTCTGAATAAAGACCTTCTGAAAATAATCTGCAAATAATCTAATCTGAAAATAATCTATCAAAACGTTGATGGATTTTCAATGTTTCCTTAATATTCAGCTTCTGTTTGTCTGATGTTTGTCAGCAATGTGAGGAAAGTCTGTTAAAGAACAAATCAAACGTGCACGTGCTCTCAGGCTGATACAGCACTTTGCCTGTCGGTTTGCTGTAATGATGATGATGATGATGGTGAGGATATGAAGCTGAGCTTCCTATTGGTCCAGATTGTCCCACAGTGAGAGCAGCTGAACAGCCGCTCGGGGCTCCAACTCCTAAAAAATGACGTCAAAGAAAAGTTCAAATGCAAGAATTTTACTGGTTTATGTTGATTTATTTCTCCACAAATGCAATGTGCGTTCAGATTCTGGTGGATGTTTACCATGTCATCCTACTCAACAATTTGGACTTGAAATTCTTATTGAATGTTCCAGACACTCAAATTGTCCATTTTTCTATGCTTTTTTGTTTTTTTTTTCTTTGTTAAGCAGCTAAATAAACATCTTTACTCTCATGTAAAGTCTCATTTTAGTACAAACTCAGAAATGTGACTAATCATTTTGTCAATTCAAAAGGTGTAAAGCCCCAATAATCCAATATATATATATAAAATTAGAGACATCTATGGAAATCTTTAATGAAAAACGTTCAAACTATTTTATTGAACATGTTTAACTGTGGAAAAACGTCCTTACACTTTTATAAATGCAGACAAATCAACCAATCCAGTTTTTTTGACAGGAACAGTTAGTTACTTCCAACTGGTTTTTGTCTCTTTTTAGACAGGAAGTCAATCTGTGCACTTCCTGTTACAATCACTTCAATTGATTGATGTTGATTTAGTTTTTTGTTGAATTTATATTTTTCCACTCAGATCAGTTTATCTGCAGAATAAACTTCTGTTCTCTATCACTTGTGTCTGTGTCTCCACAAACACACACAAAAAACAAAAAAACAAAAAAACAACAACAGGTGATTGGCCTGGCCAAAGTATTCTGCCTAGCAACTGCTTCTGATTGGCCAAAAATGTTCAAAGGCAACTACAGTGGAGAAAAAAGTCTTCTGAGCTAATCTGGTTAATTTAAAAGTGTCTGAAATTCAAAGATCATCAGAGCAGTTAAATTAGAATTTAAAGGACCATACCACCCATTTTGCATGTTTGAGCCTAATATATTCAATTTTTATACGTGTTATGTTACTGGCAATCATTTCCCAAAGGATAAAACCGTATTTCAGCTTTCCTGATATTTTGCAAAATCTCTTAGTCTTTCAAAATCAAATATTCAAGTGATACACCCACCTTAAAAATCCATGTTTCTCCTGTTAATAGTTACACAGCCTTATGAAGTCACTGTCCTTTACATTTTTCCATAAACACAGGTTTTCTTTTGGGACTATATTCCCCGGTGGAGGCATACATTCACTCTAGGCTTTTTATTGAGCTTAAGCGTTAAAATTACAAAACTTCTAAAAAAAACCTGAATACACGTCTTGTTGGTGATGATGGATTACCTATCCCAAGAACGTTTACAGTATCAACAAGTTGATTTTAATAGCAGAATGAACTGAAACCAATGGAGGTCTGGAAGGTAGGAAAAACATTTTTAATTCACCGTTCCAGTAGTATGCTTTGGGAAATGATTGTCAGTAACGATATGTGTATGAAAATTGAATATATTAGGCTCAAAATGAAAAATGGGTAGTATGGTCCTTTAAAGTCTCTATATGCTTCGAATGAAAATGAAAGTTCTGCAGGAAAAACAGATTTTTTTTAAACCGTGTCAGGAAGGGAAGCAGAATACACGCTAAAACGTCTTACGAGCTGAAACCTCAGCTGAGCTCTGATTGGCTGTGAGCGTCATTTCCTCACCTGTCCGTCCCTGCTGATCTGGACTTTCTTGTTGTCGTTCCACAGGTTGAGGATGTGTTGGGTGCAGTGGAAGGGAAGACTCTCCTTGTGGATCCACTCCACATTAAAAACTCCTCCCAGTTCCATGAAGGCCCAGTCCTGGCAGCTCTCCTGACACACGGCCGACGTCATGCGAGCGAAGCCCTGCGGAAACCACACGCCAGCTTTTAGAGTTAGAACTCTGGCAGCAATGTGTCATGTTTTTATAATCTGTGAGCTTGTTACCTGGAAGTGTCCAGAACCCTGAACGGAGAAGATGAGAATGATGATGTTGTTCTCCAGGAAGGCTTTGTTCAGTTTGGGCTCGTTGTTTGCTGTCGTGGACCAAATATTTTTCTGCTGGGAAATTTCAATGTTCCTGAGGTTGCTGCTCTTCATGATGAAGTATCGTACCGATGAAGACGGCGGCGGGGACGGTGGCTTGGAGCAGCACGCAAAGAGAAACAAACAACAGTTGAATTTAGTACAAAAAATCCTGACATCCAATTCAATTTTATCAATTTTAATGGGTAGAGAAGGAACAATAAAAAAAAACAAAAAACAAAAATTAAAACAAGAAATCAATGAAAATAAGAAATAAAAACACAAGAACAATTACATTTTAAAAAATCTCATTTCAGAGAAGTTTTAATTCAAGTCGTCTTCTCCTGGAACTATATTTCCTGGTGGAGGCATACGTTTTCTTCCATGCAGCACTGTGTTGGATCAGTTAAATTAAGTTACTTTGACAAAAAATCTGAAAGACATGATGTTTGCTGTGATGGATTATTTATCTCAGCATGTTTCAACTCTCTACAAGTAGATTTTTATAGTTTACTGGAAAGAACTGAAACCAATGGCAGTCTGGAAGGTAGGAAAAACAACTGTAAAGTTTACTGCTCCAGCATTGTTTTGGAAACTAGTTGGCAGTAACGTAACGTGTTTACTAGGCTTCAACATGCCCAATCACCGTAATCCTCCTTTAAATTTTTATCTTTTGTATTTTTGTATCTAGGCTTGAAAGACTGAAATATAAGAAGAAGTCTTATCGTTTGGAGCTCAGATAATCGGACTCTCTGAACGGCTCAACAGACCCACAGACACGCCCACTCTCAGCACAGATTGGCTGTGTGTCACATGATGCTTGGCTGTGTGTCATGTGATGCTTGGCTGTGTGTCGTGACGCTTGGCGAAGAGCGAATACCTTTCCTGCAGTGGAGGGACGGGGGCTGCCAAAGGGGCTGTCAAAGCCCACGGGGCCTGAAGAAAGAGTGTGTGGGTCATCAAAGGGCTGGTTTGTGGGCAGTGATGCTTCCACTCTGCTGTGGGTCTTTGTCTGAATCAGGCCTGAGGCCAGCGGCATCCCGGATGTCCTGAAAACATTGGTATAACAGATAATATGACATCAGTTAGGCTGGTTTCATATGGTAGGTTGACCTGGGTGTTCTATTATTGTGTATTGGGAGCTGAGCGGTGACTCTTGACGCCGCATCACGCCACCTTGAGCGCCGCGCGGTGCTTGGATTCTTTGTTTTGATGCGGTGCTCAAAGTTCAACCAAATTCAACTTTGACCTTTCCAATGCTGACCTTTCCAACGCGCAACCAATTAGAGAACAGCTGTACTCTGATTGGTTGAGTACAGCCAATCAGTGCCACTAGAGCTGATTGGTTCTAGTGGCACTGAGCCTCATCTGCTGCACTCTGCATCTGTCTCCCTCCAGCGATCACATTAACGTACCCTTATCTCAGTGTCCATCTCTTAAAGTGTGGAGCTCTACATTAGAATTTCCTTTTGCTGGTTTAATGTCAGTTTCTCTTTAACAGCAGATGAATCAGGATAAATCATGACACTTAAATATGAAGCAGCTCATTAATGCGCTGATCTTCGCTGGTTTTTACCTGACAACAACGCTACCTGAATGTGCGATGCCGTGTGGTTATCGTGATTCTTTGTGAATCTCACTCTATCTTGTCGTGTGATTGCGTAACCTTTCAGCTTCTAAACAAACAATTACAGTAGAAGGTGTAAAGGTTTGTGTTACAGACGAGTAATTTAAATTAGCCTGGGTGACTTAGCAGTATGCTGTTAGCTCATTGGTCCCTCCCACGCCCNAAAAAAAAAAAAAAATCAAGTTAAACATTTTTCTGATTTGATTTGCTGAGCCACATCTCAAGCCTGATTGTTACACAAGCGTGAAGTTTCCTGATGTTGAGTGTAGCGTGTCACTTTGTAGCAAGGAACTCAGAAACATTGCTTCTTTGACTTGTTTTACTGGAAATCAATGGAGGGAGGCGACATCGTCTACCATGTGTCGAGCCCATAATGCAGGTATAAATGTAAGTCTAATATCAGGTGATCATTTCCAGTTGTAAAGATTGCATTTTAATGCGAGGTGTAAACGGAGCCACTGACTCACAGCACGAAGCTTCACAAAGCAAAGGTGATACAGCAGGTATAGCAGCTACTTGCTTGCTACTGGCGGCGTTGGCTGAGATGAGTTGAGACATGACCTTGGTGTTCTTCACAGTTGTCTGCAGCCCCTCGTTTGACGACATGGGCCGGGGCCGCTGGCCAATGCCGGTGGGCTGCTGGAGGCCCACTGCCTGCTCCTCTGCTGACAGCACCTGTGGAGGTGAGGTTAATTAGCCGGCATCCTGGCTGAGCAAAACGTATTACATCACAACACAGGGCGCCATGTTCAGAGAAGTCGGCCATTAAACTGAGACTGAGTCAAAAGACGCTGGAAAAGTTCTCAGATCCTGAGCTGAGCTTTAAGTCAGTTTCTCCGTGGAACATTCAGATTACTGAAATTCCAAGATTGTGTTCAGTTTCCTGGGGATAAATTTTCCCAATGATTTCAATCTATCCCCTTAAAGGATAATACCAGAAATTTTGCATATTTAAGCCCAATAAATACCACCCACATACACGTTACGTTACTACCAACCATTTTCCAAAACATAAAGCCATATTTTACATTTTGTTTTATTTTGCCAAACATCCTAATCTTTCAAAATGAAAGGTTCAGGTGATACACATCTTAAAATTCAGTGTCATCAGAAAATAAAGAAAATAAAAAAGTGGTGTTGCTAAACAGCATTGTGATGATGAGAAAATGATGCCAGTTTAAAAACTTTACTTTGATTCCTCTCTGTGTTGGAGAGGAAACTCCTCCTCTGAGTGGCATTGCACATTTTACGTTTAATTTGCACATTAATAGCAATATATTGCCTTTAAGTTTTTACTGTTTTTTATTCTGTTTTATTTGGTATAGTATCGATGTTCTGTCTTTACCTGCCTCATTGTGTGTGGGTTTTTTTTTTTTGTAATTGCTGCTGCAACCCTGAAATTTCCCCTTGAGGATTAATGAAGTACTGAAGTACTAATGGAATACACATATTATTTTGTGTAAAACAGGAGGGAGGAAATTGGAGCTGACGTACAGAAACGAGCGTCCGGACGATGGCTTCATCCTGCTGAGACCAGGGCTTTGAAGGATAACGGATCCTCCTGAGGAACAAACTGTGCCACTTCTGCCTCAGCTCAAACACCTGACTCGCTGCCTGAAAGCAAGGCAGAAGGAAACAGGGTTTAAGAGAAACCAAAGTCTGTGCAAATGTGACTAAAATAGAGAGTTGAGACATGAGATCACAGGAAATGAGGGATTTAGTATGAGATAAAGGGTGTAATTCATAAAACACAGTGGGAGATGTAACATGTTGGCGAGAGCAAATATCATCACGCCACCACGTTTGCTCATTCATAAAAGTGTTACAGGACTTTTTTATCGTTTTCCTTCAACTATGGTATTTCCTTATTTACATGTCATAAAACACACCATTCTGCAAAAATTGAGACTTGTTTCAGTTTGACAGTAAATTTCATTGGTGCAAAATCTGTGTTAAACTGTATTTGCCTCTCATGTGTTAATGATCAACAAATTTGATCGATAAGCCCACTCAGCTGATCATTCAGTTTATATAAATGACAAGTTCTTGTTCAACTTACGTTGACACCAGAGAGAGAAGCAGGATTAAGTGCTTTAGCTTCTGAATTAAGTGTGAATTAGCTGTTACTGTTGCATGTGACACAACCTCCCGTTTACGCATGAAAAGCTGCCAGAAAAACAAAATTTAAAAAAAAAAAATCATGTCACCAACTTAATACTCCAGTCACATTTGCAACTTTTGATCAGGTGAACATAAGTGATTTGATTGATTTAGAGTCAGTACCTCCAAGATTTTGATTGGGCTAAACACAGCTGATTGAGCTGATCAGGTAGGTGTGTGTGTGTTTGTGTGTGTGTGTGGAGCAAGAAGAGATGGGCTACGTTCACATTACAAGCTGAAGTGGCCCAGATCTGATCTTTTTGCCTCCATGTGACTCAGATCTGATTTTTTCAGAGCTGTGTGAACGACCCAGATCTGATGTTTTCATATCAGATCTGGGCCACTTGCATATGTGGTCCTAGATCTGATCCATATCTGATCTCTGGCGATGCGACCTGTGTCTGACCACTCAGATCAGATCTCATGTGGCTTTTTTTTTTAATGTCTCACTTCTCTGCACACATCGCATCTCGTCCTCATTCAGTGTCGGCGCCTCATAGCAGCCCGGTAAAAATAAATATGGAGGAGAGCAACAACAGCGATGACGGTTAGTGGAGAGATGAAGAAGTTTTACATTTGTTGGATATATACATGAAGAGATCATAACGTTTTCAGTGAACTGTTTGAACTGTTCCTCTGTGAACTTCTGAACTTGCGGTCCACCACAGAGCTCCGCCCTCATACCCACACACTGACACTGATGCAGCAGCAGAGGCTGAATAGCAGCTCCACAGTCACCACCAGTAAAATTACACTTCTCAACTCCGCTTGTAAAACTGGTTTGAATGTTATTTTCAGCACGTTGAAGACCTACTGCTATATATGAAACGATGTACACAAATATACGTGACAAACTGTCATCCACCTTACTGTTGCAGTTATTGTTGTTATTGTACCGTGCAGCTCACATTTTAGTTACATCTGCACATGCGTGGCAGTTTAGGACCTCAGCGTGTTCACACTGGTGTCTGATACAGGTCACTTACATATGTGAATGTGAACCATCAACACAAAAAGATCGGATCTGATTTAAAAGTCANTACAGGTCACTTACATATGTGAATGTGAACCATCAACACAAAAAGATCGGATCTGATTTAAAAGTCAGAATTGAGCAGCAAGGCCTGTAATGTGAACGTAGCTAATGTTGTGGTTCTTGAGGACCAGGATGAAAACTGCAGGTTTAGATGTCTGCTGAAACGTTGCTAAACCATCAGAAGGAAATGGGTTCTTCTCACCTGTCTGTCCAGGTGGAAGAAGAGCCAGTCATCAATCTTCATCCGAGTCGCCTCCTCCATCGTGCTGTCGCTGTCACTGCTGTCACTCAGCGAGACGTCTACAGGAAAAACCACAAAGACAACATGATTTCAAAGGTGGTCATGACCTGCTGGCCTAAAACCTTCAGAACAAATGATAAACTCCCCTTTAGTATTTAGTAGAAAGCCAGACGGGCAGACAAATGATGAACTTCCTTTTTATTAATGTCATGTGATACCAAATGGGAAAATACCATATACATGCTATTCGGTGCCCACCAGAAAGTAGTGCATGTATATTAATCTCAGAAATATTAGTTAAATATTGCTGCTGTCAGCAAAAAGGTCCTCCTGCAATTATGAAAGATCAATCTGGGATATTTTATGCTATGGTGGCTTTTAAACTCATTTTTTATTAGGTAATCCCTGTGAATAAATTAAAAATAGATACACATTAAAGTTTAACCATAAGGCACTCTGAGTGTGAAATGTTTAGAAAAAAAGAAGGCAGGGGAGAGATACCTCCACCAAGGCCAAAAAGATCCCCGTTAAAAAATGTATCAAAAAAATGAGTCACTGTGCTCAATTTAATTGAAATCAGCACATTAGCATTGATATTAAATTGTTAACCTTTCATGCTTCAGCCTCCAAACCTCAGGAAGCATAGGGACAAATTATTACCAACTTTGAGCTTAAAGGACCAGACCGGTGATTTTGTATGTTTAAGCCCAATAAATACTACCTGCATACATGATATGTTACTGTCAAACAATTTCCAAAACATAAAACTGTATTTTAGTTTCCTGTTATTTTGCCAAATCCCCTAATCTTTCAAAATCNCAAAACATAAAACTGTATTTTAGTTTCCTGTTATTTTGCCAAATCCCCTAATCTTTCAAAATCAAACCAAAATCAAGTCATACACCACCTTAAAATTCAAAGTTTTGCATGGTAACATGTATGCACAATTGCAAAAGGCACCATCGTTACAATTGCTCGGCAAAAGCTGTATTCTCCTGGGACTATATTTCCTAAAGGAGACGTACATTTCTTTTCTGTGCAGCTCCGTGTTGGATCAGTTAAATAAAGTTACATCAACAAAAAAAATTTACAGACATGTTGGTTCACTGTGATGGATTATGTATCTCAAGCATGTTTCAAGTCTCTACAAGTTTATTTTTTATAGCGTGTACTGGAATGAACTGAAACTAACGGCAGTCTGGAAGTTAGAAAAAAACAAAAATCTAAAATTGACCTCTAAAGTCATATATTTTGGGAAATGATTGACAGTAATGTAATGCATAAACTGGTTGTGTATATTGGGCTCAAACATGCAAAATGAATGGTATGGTCCTTTAAAAACCAACACAAACACAGCATGTAACAATGCAGGTTACAAAACATTCAAAAAGGTTCTTCAAATGTTTTATGAGGCAGGAAACGCATTCAATGTGTTTGTGGCTGTTAGTGAGAATTATGTACGTAAACTAAACTGTTATGAAAACTTTTATTATCTAAAACAGTGGTCACCAACTAGCAGACTTCAGTCCAGAGCCAGAGAGGCTTTTATCCGGACCGCTGAGCATTTCCCATGATACTAATATGAACTTATATTTTAAGGTTAGGAGAATTTTCAGCAGCACAGTGTGGACAGCTCAGTGGGGCTCTGTGGGTCCTCTGGCCAACTTGTCCAATCACATTAAGGCTCACTGTACCCTGAAAATTAGCTGAGCAGACGTGCCAGCAGTCAAACACGCTGTAAAGCTGCCAAATGGCTGAAATATCAGAAAAGCTGAGCTTTGCAAAAAGCGAGTGTTGAAGGATGAGTGGTCGTATAAATCTGTTTTCATTCTTCCAGCAGCAAACGCTACAAGATCTGTTTGATCTGTTCAGTCTGTGGCGTCAGAAAAAGTGACAACATTAAACGCCATTATGATACAAAACAAATAAACTCAGCCCAGTACTTTGTTTTTAAGATAAATTTGGAGGTTATCAAGTTCATGTTTGACAATATACTTGTAACTAAGAAAAACACTTTAGTTGAGAACATTTAATAAAATGTTGAAGTTGCTGCTTTATATTTTTTCCATGAAGCTTCTGAATAACAGTTATGTGTAATAACTAGTGGTTACCAACACCACAGGGGAGATCCTAAATAACTGGATCCCCTGAATTTTAGTTGAATAAAGTAACCAGCAGATTACCTGTACTTTCGTGGACAGCAGATTCCTCTAGAGCACACCTGGGCTGCTTGGCACTGCCTCCAAATATGGCCACAGTGATGGGCGTCACCAAGGAGCAGCAGCGCACACTGGCAATCCTGTGACCTCGGCTGATCTCGTCATAGATTAACCAGTCAGTAGGAAGGTCCTGGGTGGACACCGTCTGCCCCTTTGCTGGAGCGTCCTAAAGCAAAAACAAACCTTTTTTTCTTTTTCACTGTTCTGAAAATGACTGGTGAATAAAGCTGCATTCACATGTTGACGGTGTGCGGTAGACAGAAAACCGGATGTTCCATTTTTTTCAATGAGAGGACGACGGAAAACTCCACCAACGCACAGCCAGATGGAACATGCCATCAAAAATTCAAATTTTTCAACTTTTTCCGCTTAGTTCAGCTGCAAAGACAAACTGGATGTTAAAAAGGCAAAACTTATTGTAACAAAGGACTACCAAAATCTCTCTCTCTCCCTCTCCACACAAACAGCCAGAATTCAGCTCCTATAGACTGAGCACATTCAGTAGAACAGCTCCATAACGTACCGTTAGTACGTTATAAATATATCAGCCCTCTGCTGGCCATTAGCGGTATAACAATCGAGCAACAGAGATAGACAGAGCATTTAGTGGCTGTGCTTAGAGAGGATAAAACTTTATATTTTTAAGCTGTAATAATGTGCGTCCATTTACGAGTGAGTATTCTCTTATTCTGGTTTTAACTTGAATTAATAGTTTATTTAGTAATTAAAGTAACTAAAATAGGTTTGTTATTATTATAATACAAATGTTAGAGCTGCATCTTAACATTTAGTGCTAGTCTGTAAATAATCAACTGTATTTGTGTTATTGATAACTTTGTATGTTATTCGTTCTTGTGGTAGTTCCCCAATTAGAAACATATTTAGTATAGAAACTAAATTACAGTTAATTTATTATAGATCCAGCTATTCACTACCAAATAGGTTAATGTTATATGTTATTGCAACTTCCCTATCTTATATTTTTGTCTTTCTGTTACAGACCACACATGTATGTTTGTTACTTATTGACACAGCTATTGACTATAGATCACACCCTCAACATTGTATGGCCATTTGGCAATAAAGTTTTGAACTGGAACTCCTGTCGTCAAGTTGGTGATTTGACTAGTCACACAATGGTGGGCTGAATCTTCCTGAACCCCAGTATAGACCAAGAGAAGCCAGCGTCAGCCAATCTCTTCGATTTCACTGGATGTTGATATTCATGGATCAAGATGGACAGCAGTTTCACGTCTACCGTTGTTGTCTGCTGTCAACCGAAAATAAAAAGCTTAGGGAGGCTAAATTTGCATACCTGCATATGTTTATATGCAGCTATTGGCTATAAAGGTCTGAGCCTTCTAGGTGCTGCTCAGCACATGGAAGTAAAAACAAAATCTTTCATGGTGACAGTGTGAACACAATATTAAATGTTGGAAAATGAAAGTGTTTCCTACCCCTTTGCTACGGAAGAGGCTGAAGACGGAGGTGGGGTGGAAGTGGAGCTTCTTCTCCTTGCTGGTAGAAAAGAGGGAGGTTTCCTGGTTGACATGGATCAGGTTTGGGTACATGCCAGCTACCAGCGCTGCTTTCACCACAGCCCAGTTCTCAGAGTTCAGGTTCACGCTGTGGATGTCGCTGCCGCCACGGGCCCGGACAAAACCTGGAGAACAACCAGTCTGTTAAAAATTCCTTCATTCAGACAAAAAATTTTAAAGATGTCCTCTTTAAGGGTTTGGCCTGTGATATAAGTAATTTCAAACTGAGTATCTGGTGATAAATTCTAACTTCCCCACATCAAATCAACATAATCCTCTTTTTCAGCATTTACTTGGCCAAACTCCAAAGCAGCTTTATTTTCCATCCCTGTCTTTTCATGTTTGCATATAAATTAAACTCCAGCTAGCAGAGGTGGGTAGTAACATGTTCCATTTACTTAAGTAACTATTTTCACAATATTGTACTTTACTGAGTAGTTTTATTGCAGGATACTTTTAACTCATATTTGAGTATATTTATGAAGATAAAAATATACTTTTACTGCGTTACATTTGGCCACACTCTTTGCATTACTTTTGATTTCACTGTTTGAATTCAGTCACGTTCAGTTTTTCTCTCATTGTCAGACACTACACTGTCTGCTTCAGCTAGAAGTAGCCATGCCCCCACCCTCCATTTCCATGGTTTCACCCAGAGCAGAACAGTCATGGTGGAATCAACAGCAGGAGGTTTAGAAGAGGCACATCCCTGGCCACACATTCAAACGCTGTTTTCTTTTCAGCTACATAATGCTTTGTGTCTTTGTCTCGCTAAAAATGTGACATTTCAGCTTACTGTATATGGAACTTGAGGAAACATGGCGGTAACCTGCAACGTTAGCTAGTTAGCTAGCTGCTGCTGCTAATGCTAATTCAAGTTTTCCTGTTCTATTCTGAGTAAATTCATGAAGCTAATCTAGCTAACTGTCTTAACTAGCTGCTGCTGCTAATGCTAACTCAAGTTTTCCTGTTCTATTCTGAGTAAATTCATGAAGCTAACCTAGCTAACTGTCTTAACTATCTGTTGCTGCTAATGCTAACTCAACTTTTCCTGTCCTATTCTGAGTAAATTCATGAAGCTAACCTAGCTAACTGTCTTAACTATCTGTTGCTGCTAATGCTAACTCAACTTTTCCTGTCCTATTCTGAGTAAATTCATGAAGCTAACCTAGCTAACTGTCTTAACTATCTGTTGCTGCTAATGCTAACTCAACTTTTCCTGTCCTATTCTGAGTAAATTCATGAAGCTAACCTAGCTAACTGTCTTAACTATCTGTTGCTGCTAATGCTAACTCAACTTTTCCTGTCCTATTCTGAGTAAATTCATGAAGCTAACCTAGCTAACTGTCTTAACTATCTGTTGCTGCTAATGCTAACTCAACTTTTCCTGTCCTATTCTGAGTAAATTCATGAAGCTAACCTAGCTAACTGTCTTGGGGCCAGGCCAGAATTGTCATGATTTGTTATGTGGTAAATATTTGATTTATTACTGGCTACTGTTTCTTTATATGATATGATTTGGATTGTATTAGAAGCTATATAGTTACTTTACATTTTTTTTCCCTCAGATGAGCACTTTATAGCTTGTTGAATATTCTAAAGAATAAGCTTGATCAAAGTTACTCACTACTCAAGTAATCTTTTTAATAGATACTTTCTTACTCTCACTAAGTCATTATTTTGGTGACTATTCTTACTGATACTTGAGTCACTATTATAAAGTAACAGTACTTCTACTTGAGTACAGTTAGTCGCTACTCTACCCACCTCTGCCAGTGAGTTACTAAGCAGCTATTTACTATCAAACGTCTGTCATTTCTGATGCTTGACTCACAAGCTTAATAAAACACTCAAATACTGTTTCAGTGTAAAAAAAATAAATAAAAAAAAATTCAAGTACGATTTACACACTGCTGCCAATAGCACTTTAGCGTGTGTTTAGTGTGTTAGCGTGCTAAATAGAATGCTAGCCAGCTGCACTGTGACTACCTGCCTTCCTTGCTGCAATTACTGGACTCTTTAAACATGTTCCAAAAACCAAATGGCCATTCAGAGGCGAAATGCAGTTCAGTGATCCAGGTTCATGCTACACACTTGGTGGAGTGAGTAGACAACATTTAGGGAAGTTGAAATAGGAAATGTAACTGACCGATGGCTCGGAGCTGTCCCAGAAGATGAGTTCTCATGCCAATGATCATGTCCATGGTGGCCTGGGACAGAAAGTTTGTCTCACAGAAGGGTCTCTCCCAGCCGTTAGTGCGAGCCTTCTGCCACGCCTGCAACAAACAAACACCACAATCTGTCCCAACACTGGTTTAAAACACAGACCCTTTTTTGCACATGCTGGTGTCCATTTAAAATTGATGACTGGAGTTAGAAGATTTTGATATGATTTCCTGAATGCGACTATCTAATATTAGTGTGACAGCTCCGGTTGGCCTAATGTTATGAGCCATCAGGTCCATTTATCACCAAAGTGAGAGCTGTGTCCACATTCTTAGTAAGTCAAGCACGTTGCCTGTACAGGTTGGACTGATTCTCTGATTCTCTTTGTAATTTTCACGGATAGAATCTCAAGGTGGAGCTGAGGATTGGAGAGCGTCCAGTCTGGTGATCTCAGGATTGCATCACTTGTTTTGTGGATGATGTAGTTCTGTTAGGTTCATCAAGCTGTGACTTCCACATGTACTGTACTTTCTAGCTTTATTACAAGTGTTGTTCCACTTATTCTGCTCAGGTTCCTGTTTTTCCTTTTGTGGGTTTTTCTGTGTGCTGACCTTTGCCCTACTCACCGATTTTTATTATTTCTGCCTCAACTTCCTGTTTTCTCCTGCCTTGTTTTTACCAACTCTTTTCATTTAAGACTGTTTATCCAAGTTTGAAGCCTGCCTAAAGCCTGCATTCCAGTCCTCACTCCCAGAGCCACAACCTACAATGATACTCAGCTGGAAAATGGTGGATTGTCACATCCAGGTTGAGAGTGAGCTGCTTCTCCAAGTCAAAGAGTCTCTATCTGTTGTGGTGCAGAATGAAGAGTGAGCTGAACCTGAAGGTGAACCTTTTTACCAGCTAATCTGAATTCTAATCCTCATCTCTGGTCACTGATGCTTGGTAGTGACCGAAAGCAAGAGATTGTGGACAGAAGTAGCTGAAATGAGTTTCCTTTGTTGGGAACTCACCCTTTAAGGCAGTTTGGCCATTAGGACGAGCTTAGAGTAGAACCTGCTGCTCTGATCACGATGCCTCCTGCCAGCCTGTGAATGCATTCCTGAGAACATCCAAATGGAAGGATATCACAGACCCAGAATATGTACACTACAGGCCAGAAGTTTGAGGCCACCCCCAGATTTAGCATGAGCAGACTGTGTAAATGAATCCCAAAATGATGTGGGAGAAGGCAGACAGCAGCTATTAAATAGAATGTTAAAAACACATCAGCAGGGAACACAACTGCAGTGTCAGTGCACTAATACAGACTGATGCCTTTGTTACTAATCATTTCTGTAGCCAGAGCGGCTACAGAATGTGAGAATTGTTGACTAATTCTTCTCGAAAACTAATTAATTACATTTATTTTATATATTTTTGTCATTTCCTATGCTTGTAAAACAGTGTATTGATGATTTGTTTTTTAATCTGGAGGTGGCCTCAAACTTCTGGCCTGTAGTGTAGAGGGGACTTTATATCCCATCTATCCTGGAACACCTTGGGATCCCCCAAGCAAGGAGGACATTGCTTGGGTATAGGAAATCTGGGCTACTTTGCTTAGGCAGTTGCTTCAATGGACCCCCAGATGAGTGCTGGAAAATGTACATCATCCGTCGACAGATTTCTAAATACTTAAGACAACAGGCATCATTTTATTTTCGTCTGTCAATTTAATATAAAAAACCCCTCCATACTATACAAATCCTTTAGCGAATTTATAGACCAATATTTATTCCCAAATTCAAAATCAACCAATTATAAGGACCCATATTTACCTTCAAATATATGTCTAATCTGACGTCCCCACGTACCTGAAAGGCCCGGAGCAAAGCCATGTGGTCGCTGAAAGTGCCGGCAGTGAAGCGCTTGCGACAGAGTAAAGCAGCTCTCTTCTGAGAGGCCTGGGCAGGCAGAATGAAGGGGTCACGGTAAGCCAGCGTGCAGGCAATGGTGAGAATTGGGTCCAGGCACTTGAGGACTACAGCACACAGGACCATCTTGCCCAGGTGAGGCTCCACAGGCAAGTCAGCCAGATGGTGCCCAAGCTCCGTCAGGTCTTCAAAAGGGTCCATAGCATCTATTGTCTGAAAACAAAGGTGGAGAAAACCGAAACGCAAAGCATTAGGTCTGGAGAGCACAGGTGGCTTCTAGAGCATTCGGTGGAAGGTGCAAAACTCCATCCTCACAGTTTTTTGTTCTAAAAATGATAAGCAGGGTCGTTAAGTGGGTTTTTCCATCCATCTATTTTTATGCAAATTTTGAATATGTGCACAAGAAAGCCTGAATGGAAAAAACACAGGAAATTCACATTAAAGGACCATACCACCCATTTTGCATGTTTGAGCCTGATATATTCAGTTTTCGTACATGTTACGTTACTGACAATCATTTCCCAAAGGATAAAACCAGATTTCAGCTTTCCTGATATTTTGCAAAATCTCTTAATCTTTCAAAATCAAATATTCAAGTGATACACCCACCTTAAAAATCCATGTTTCTCCTGCTAATAGTTACACAGCCTTATGAAGTCACGGTCCTTTAAATTTTTCCATAAACGCAGGTCTTCTTTTGGGACTATATTCCCCGGTGGAGGCATACATTCACTCCATGCTTTTTATTGCACTTAAACTCTAAAATTACATAACTTCTAAAAAAAAACCTGAATACACGTCTTGATGGATTACCTATCTCAAGAACGTTTCAAGTATCAACAAGTTTATTTTAATAGCAGAATGAACTGAAACCAATGGAGGTCTGGAAGGTAGGAAAAACATTTTTAATTCACCGTTCCAGTAGAATGCTTTGGGAAATGATTGTCAATAACGTTATGTGTATGAAAACTGAACATTTTAGGCTCAAACATGCAAAATAATGATATGGTCCTTTAACTCTGAAATTCGCATAAAAAAATATGTGAATGTATGTAAAAAATGCACTTAGCGGAGATGGATTAGTTGATGTTTTGCATAAAACACAATGGGATTAAAGCTGATGGAAACAGTTTATTCTCATTTAATGATGACGCGACATGCGCTGCCTGGTGAGCGTACGCCCGCCTGCACACACATGCACACACACACGCACACGCACACACATCTCAGAAGAGCAGGTGGTCGTCAACAAGTGCCGACAAAATGATGGATGGCCGCCTGTTTCTGTTTACAAAGCACTGTTACCCGTCTGCTGGAGGAAGAAAGCTCCGTAAACTTTGGAACATGATGCTGTATTTGTTATGTCTCCTCCAGGTCAGGTGACGTGATGTAGCGGCTCATTCGCTTTTCATGAATGGCTTGACACACTACGTACATGCAGCGATGGACGATTGTTTTACTCACACCAAAGTTTCACCTAGCAAGAGTTACTCACCTTAAGCATCAGCACAGCATTTCTGACAGCATGGATGGGCGGTGGCTGCGGAGCCCGTGACAGGAACTCAGCGATTGGACAGGTGGAGGGAGCCAGCAGCTTCGTCTGCAGACACAGCTCCTACAACAGAAAAAACATCGAAACCATGTATTTAAACCATAAATCATATCATATCAATCATATCATAGCCATGAAAGAAATACCAGTTTTGTGAAGTTTATACTGTTGAAGGTTTGAGAGATGTGAGTTGATTTAATTCCTGGCAGTGTTTGAGGTGATGGTTTGCTGTGTTTTCTCCTCTACAGGCCAGGTTTCACTGCATGACCCCCCAAGTAACACAAAAGCTAACAGTCCAATGGTCCCTGAACTACCTACCTACCTACCTACCTACTTACTTACTTACCTACCTACCTACTTACCTACTTACTTACCTACCTACCTACCTTCCCAACTATCTATCTACCTACCTACCTATCTATCTACCAACCTACCTACCTACCTGACTGCCTACCTACCAACCTACCTACCTGACTACCTACCTACCTACCTACCGACCTACCTGCCTAACTACCTACCTACACCTACCTACTGAAACAAGCTTTTTGGTGGAATGTGACATTATATCAAGCTTGAAAATTAAGAAAAAGGATGCGACATTCAATATAATGAAACATTTCACAAAGATACAAACTTACAAATATGTTTGTGGTTGTGTGTGTGTGTGTGCGTGTGTATACCTGCAGTGGCATCCGCAGCAGCTGTGGGACCTGGAATTCCAGCATGTTGTTGAACCTGAGTCGACTGAAGAGGTGGAAGCAAATCCCCGGTCTGCAGCGCCCGGCTCTGATCAGGCAAAGGTTAATTAAACAAGGTAAATCAATTATTTCAACACTGGGTCATTACAGAATTAAAAGCAATCAACATACTGTACAAGTAAACATGTAAACAACAATGCACAACACTGCTTTCCTGAATACATACAGAGACGCATGCGGTTACGACTCACAACCAATATAAAATCTGCTGAGATGTATTATTAAGATGTATTATTAAGTAAGATGTATTATTATTAATAATCATATCACATCATAATCATTCATATCACGTGGATGAATCAGAAGCTTGTGATCATGTGGTCAAACAGACATTGGTACTGTTACCTTCCTCTCCTCTGCAGGGCGCTGGCTTTAGAGATCCAAACCATCTTCAGCATGGACACGTTACTGATCGCATCGTAGGATTTCTGCAACAGGAAGAAACTTTCATCACTTCATTTGTTGACTACATTTATGAAATATATTAACATCACCATTATTTTCATTGTAAATTTCATCGTCTACAGGTGATCGTACCTCTTTTACTTTTCCCGAATCGATGACAAAGACCACGTCATTGATGGTGATGCTCGTCTCAGCAATGTTAGTAGAAAGTATCTGAAAACAAAATTAAATATTTATAACTATTTATTAATGTGGAGAAATTGTGAGTTTTCTCCTAATTTCCAATTAATTTAAATTCAAAGCACTATATAGTGCTATATGCTAAAGTACATATTATTTGCTAATGGAAGGATACTGAACTTATATAAAGAATTCAGCCCCCTTGATTTGGAAATTAAGTGAAAATATAAGAGAATAACTGACGGCATGAATATTTGCTCCTTTAGATCAGCATTTAGTAAAAGCACCTTAATCAGAAACTATAGCCTTAATTCAAAGGTAAAATTTCAAAGGTAATTCATATAAAATCACAACAAGGCGTCACACTAAATAAAACCATAACTGAAACTCATTTAAAAAGCTATCCTGACATTAATAATTGTACCAGTATTCCATTACTGACATCAGGTGTGTCTCAGGTAAAAACCAATGAAGATCAGCGTGATAAGGAGCTGCTTCATATTTAAGAATGACACTTTATGCTGCTTCATCTGCTGTTAAGCCACATTCACATGATAAATCAACAAAGGAAACAGAAATTCTGCTTTAGAGCTCCATGTTTTAAGAGAAGTACAGAAAGCTGCAACAGCATCCAGACATTACTGTGTGTGTGTATGTGCATGCATGTGTGTGAAAGAGAGACAGCGTGTAGAAACTGAGGCTTGATGAAGAGATTCAGTGTCACTAGATAAACTAAATAAACTGACTGATCAGCTGAGCATTTTTATCTATCAAAGTTATTGATTACTGTCACATGAAGCAAATACAGTTTAAATCATCATCAGACATCCATCCATCCATCCATCCATCCATCCATCCATTTTCATCCGCTTAACTGGATCCAGGTCGCGGTGGAAGCAAACTAAGCAGCCCAGCCCACACTTCCTGTCCCCGACCAGGCCCTCTAACTCCTCCTGGGGGACTCCGAAGCATTCCCAGAACCCCCCCATAGGACACCTCGGGTGTCCTATGGGGGGTGCTGCGGGAATATGGGGTACTGGGCTTGTTGACCTGGGTTCGTCAGGCTATCCGGTCCCTATGCAACCAAAGTCAAAGCTGTGTTCACATTCTCGACACCAGATCAGACCTGTTTCCGGTGGGCGTTGGACTCCGCCAGGGCTGACTCTTGACATCAATCTTGTTTGTGATCTTGATGGACAGGACTTCAAGGCGCAGTCAGGGATTGGAGGGTGTCCAGTTTGGTGACCTCAGAATAGCGTCTCTGCTTTTTGCAGATGATGTGGTTCTGCTGGCTTCATCAGACAGTGACTTTCAATGTGCACTGGGCAGGTTTGAGGCCGAGTGTGAAGCGACTGGGCTGAGAATCGGCACCTCCAAGTCTGAGACCATGGTGCTCATCAGATTTCATGCTGATGAAATTTACCATCAGATGAAACTCGTCTTCATTTTAGTGTGACAGTGTGTTTTATGAATCACTTCCTGTCATGTAAATAAGACTGTAGTAATGTCTCTTTAAAGGAAAATGAATAAACGATGCTGATGTTTATGAATGAATGAAAGTGGTTGTGTGATGATTTGTGCTTGTAACAACACATTATGTCATACACTGTATGTATAAACCTCTGTATCATTTTTAAAGTCTTAAAATCTTGGATTCAGGTTTGTTTGGATTAAAATTTGTTTGACTTTTTTTTTTTTTTTNTTTTTTTTTTTTTTGTTACAGAAAAACTGATTATTAAAGAGTGACTAATGAAGTTTTGTGGTGCACTGAGCTAACTGAGGTGAAAAGACTCACTATTTTCCTGACGCCAGGTAAAGTGTTCTTCATGGCTTTCTTCTGGTCCAGCGTCTGCATGTCAGAATGCAGGGTGAACACCTGATACCTGGGAACGTAACAGAGGAATGTTATGACAGCAGTTAGCTGTCAACCAAGGCTCATAGTCTACTAGTGAAAAGAATAGTGCTGATTTTTAAATACTAACAACAAAGCTCTAAACATCTTGCTGCAGTGTGTTTGTTTTGCAGTGAAGAAATCCTTTTTATTCACCTTTCAGACTGGGTGGAGAACCTCTTATCATCGTAGAGGATGCGGTCCCTGAGTGCCACAATCTCATCATATCCAGGAAGAAAAATCAGAACAGCACCTGAAGATACAAACTCCTGATAATTATGAAAAATTAAGCCGTTTCTTGAAATCTGACTCAGATAAAAACCGTTTTTGGTTGTGACAACACAGATACATATGAACCTTTAAACTTAACGTGATGAAGACACGAGGAACTCAGGTCTGCTCACATCTAAACTTTTCACACTGAATTTAGTGACTTTCAAGAATCAAACCAGGGCAAGACAGAGAGAGACGCACAACCTGTCTGCCTGTCTCTCTGTGTCTCTGTGGATGATCTGCCGAGAACACCAACACAGCATTTCCAGCAAAGCAGAACAGGTTCTGTTCTCATCTGCAAACCTCATTATGAAGCTTTCAGTCCAATCTGATCAAAAATGCATTTACTCTCAACCAAAACTTGGTTCCCATTTGGAGCCATGAAAGTAGCAGGTCCTGAGAACCGTAATGACATAAGTCAGCGAGAGTGAAGAACTTTGGAAAAGTTGAAGTGTGCGTGTGTGCGTGTGCGTGAAGTTGGTTCATGTAACTTGCATGTAACACGCCTGCAGGTAAACCATGTGTTCTGTCACTTTGCTTGTTTTTACTCATCTACTCCAGCTGTTAATCACAAAAAAAAACAAACACCTTCTGCTGTTACTTGCACTGGTGATTGGTGGAAATGTGACTGGTTTGCTAGATCCCACCTTGTTTCCATGGATACTGAACGAAACCAGTATTAGAACTGGTGGTGGAAAAGCACTACAAGTGATCCAGAATGGCCAATGTATACTTGTATTCCAATAATTACACCAAAAAATTAGTTTTCACTTATGGAATCCTAATAAAATGAAAAAATAAATCATCACAACTGAAAGTTAAAAAAATAATAAAAATAAATAAATAAATAAATAATGTATTGCTCAATGATAACAGGAAAAAAAAGGTCAGATCTGCTAATGTCACCATTAAAATAAGTGTTCACTTGACTTCTACTTGTGTGTTTGGGGTAAATATTTTGCTGAAATAAAAACTTCCTAAAACAATCTTTACACTGTTCCTGGACATCAGCAAGCTTCAGTGAGAAATCAAGATTCTGTGATGCTGCTGTGCCTTCTTGATGTGATTACTGAAGAATATTCATAACTGTGTCACACAGGAAGCAGTTTACTGCTCGTTAACATGAATGGTGACTCTCACTCTCACCTTCACTGGAGGTTGAGCAGATGTTGTGCAGGAGATCCACGATGAGGTCGAGGTCGACGTGCTCGTCATCAAAGCTCTGATGGTATAAGTTCAGCAGGTCCTGGTCTTCAGCGCTCAGCTCAGCACTTCCACTCTCAACCTGAGCTGACTTGTCCAGTCTGCTCGACTCTCCTAGGGAGCTACGGAATGACAGCATCATTCAGGAGGAAGCTGAGCCAGACTTCTGTCAGGAATGTTAGCACTTTAAAGGTACATCATGCTTTTTTTTGCTTGTGAGTTTTTGTAGCGTAATATAGGGAGTTTGTTGAATGTTTTGTGAAAACTTGAAGCACACCAAAACAAATGCATGCAGGCAAACCCAAAGGTCCTGAACTACCCTGAAAGCTTCGTTTTAGACAGTGTGAGGCTCAATAAGTAGCCATGTACCACAGGATACAGCGAGCCAATCAGAGCAGGCTTTCCTGAAAGTGCTAATATATAAAATGAGCAATCAGAGTGTTAAGGAAACAGGAAAGTTGACTTCTTTACATTTGAACACGAACGGTTGGGACAATCAATGTTTCAAAAAGATCCTTTTTTAGTGGGTGGAACCGCTGCATCTATCTATAAAGCCAGAAATCTCTGTCTGTCTGTCCGTGGCACCAACATCTCCAGAACCCAGCACTTTATGAAGTTGAGATTTGGCAGTTTTATTGCTCAGGACACAAGGAAATGCAGTGTTGTTTGGATTCTTTTTTTGGTTCTTGAATTGAGCTGTGTCACTACAAAGTAGTCCACGCAGCAGCATATGCTCCGGTCCACAGGCACGGCAAACAAAGCTAGCTCACAAGGACGTGCAGAACTAAATTCTGGTAGGCTGCAGCACACACCAGAAAGTCTGCAGTTGTCAAAATCTGCATCCCTGCCGGAAACTGCATCCCCACTTCTGCCGAGATTTGTATCTCCACTGTAAATAATTTTCTGAATAGAAGATGAAGGAATGAAATCAAGTTCAGAGCTCACATTTAGGGCTGTTTGGACGCCAATTTCTGTATTCTGGAGTCTGAGGAACATTTCTGTCAGATGAAGTGGAAACATCTATGTGAGCGATATGTGAAGGTGAGGAAGAGCAGTTTTGACCTACAGCGTCATAGTTTTGAAGCGTGTATTTGTCACGCACAGTTGTCGTGAAATGAATGCCAGGATGATCTGTTTCAGAGGCGCATCGTGTCTGTGCTAAGCATGCAAAAGCTTTAATGTGGATCTTGGAGTTTAGTTTTCTCAAAACTTTGCCAAGCTTCACAAAAAGCAGTTAATAAAGTTTTGTCTTGTTTTCATGAGTTGCAAGCTGGTGGCAAGTTGATCTTTATCTCCTAATAAATTTTGATTCAAGTCACTTTTACAAAGACTAAATTTCTAAATAACTGTCAGAAATCTAAAGGTGCATTTGCTGAACATGAGGTGCAAAGCCTCCCACACTTTGGATCTAAAAGAAAAGTGTGTGATGTGTTGATGAAAAGTTGATATAAAAACTGGCAGTCTTAGTACAAGAAGTCATTCAATGTATTTATCTCCTCAAAATGTTTTTCTCTGTGTTATTATCCACTCTGCAAAATTAAAACATGAGTATGATTTTAAAGAATTGGTGAAATATCAAAGGTTTTAGAGTTACGCCTGGTTTAATTCACGTTGCAGTGATATTTTGTGCATTGGGATGAAAAACAGCAAACTCACATGGAGGATTTGAGAAGATCCGCAGCATCCGTCTGATGGAAATGCTCCGCAAAGTCTAACGCAGACCTGAAACGCCAGCAGAGTAATCATCCTTCCAAATTTATCCACCTTCATCAAACATCAATGCACATTTTTTAATGCAGCTTGTACACAAAGTTTCAAATGATTTGCTGCTGAAAGTTAGAAAAGTTGCAGTTTGACAGAATGAGTTGACATGTAAATCTCTGTGTGAGCGTTTAAAGCTGTAATGTTGTTTTATTGAAGGCTGTGATGGATTTCTCACCAGCCGTTTGAAGCCTTGATGTTGATGTTGGCGCCCATGCTGAGCAGCTGCACCATCTGTGTGAGGAAACCTCGACCTGCTGCCACCATCACAGCTGTAGCCCCCGTCTCACTGTGCATGTAATCCACTAGGTACACAAACATGGATGTAATGTGTGGAAATCCACACACAGGGAACCTTTAACATTTTAAAGGACCATACCATCCATTTTGCATGTTTGAGCCTAATATATTCAATTTTCATACATGTTACGTTACTGACAATCATTTCCCAAAGCATACTACTGGAACGGTAAATTAAAAATGTTTTTCCTACCTTCCAGACCTCCATTGGTTTTAGTTCATTCTGCTATTAAAATCAACTTGTTGATACTTGAAACGTTCTTGGGATAGGTAATCCATCATCACCAATAAGACGTGTATTCAGGTTTTTTTTAGAAGTAGTCTTTACGTAATTTTAGCGTTTAAGCACAATAAAGTGAATGTGGAGTGAATGTATGTCTCTATCAGGGAATATAGTCCCAAAAGAAGACCTGCGTTTATGGAAAAATTTAAAGGACCGTGACTTCATAAGGCTGTGTAACTATTAGCAGGAGAAACATGGATTTTTAAGGTG
>VXCM01005918.1:50048-74477 GCA_014773175.1 Lucifuga dentata
AAAAAAAAAAAAAAAACATGGAGCAGAAACTGTGATGTCCATGCTGACCAGTGACCTTGAACACACCACATCACTGTGCAGCAAAGACAGTCGCCAGCTCCTGGACATGTGGCTGTTTTCTCTGCACGGTCTGTGCAGCAAGGAAAATACAATTTGGGAGGCCATTTTGAATCATAATGGAAAAGACATTATGGGTTATGGGTTCCAAAACTCTTATTCATGTCCACATTTACCTCACTTGCTTCTTTTCCTCGTGTCTTAGCCCCGCCCACTTAAGACACAAGGAAAAGACATGAGGAAAGGACACGAGGACAGAGGAACTAATGAATGACGATTTAAGAGAAATGAAACATCTTCGCTCCTCATGCATTACCTGAAGCGCCATCAAATGGCCGCCATCTTTGCTGTTATGTAATATTTAAGCACTGATGTCAGTTTTAATACCAATCCATCACTATGGTTACATATGGGCTTATTTTTGTCCGTTATTTCAAAACGGTTGATCTGAAAAATACAGTATTCTGTACAATTATCAAGGGTGCTTATAGAAGACAAATACGAGGGGGCAATGCATCAAGTGTTTGAGAGTGATCAAGGAGAATACACTGAAATGCCCCCTCAAAAAAAATACTTGTATAAAAGTCCTGCAATAAATCCTGCATTTATGATGCTTATCAGTTTTGTCAGAGTTTTTCATGCATATGTCGCAGTTTGTGGTGTGGCTGTATTGCGACAGATTTTCCCGTAGTTTTTTTTTTTAAAGCCATTTCCATCTTTTAAACAGATTAGAAAGGTTTAAATACAATATTTCTTTTGCATTGAGTCAGTTTATTCAGATTGAGATGTTTATATGAAATATTAATTTGTGTTAGTGAAATAATAAGCTAAGATCTGGCTTTCATCATTTGATTTGTGAGGGAATTGGGTGAAGCTGTGTGTATTTTCTTGATATACTGAACTATACACTGTGTCTCTGCTCTCATAGCAGCAGACGGTCACACATCTTTTAGATTACAGGAGCCTCAGTCATGACGCTTCACTTCCTGTCAGCCACTAAATATGGGAAGAATGTAATAAAGCAGGAGATGATTTAAGGGAAGATAAAAGCCAAGAGCTGTGTGAAGACATACCATTAACATTTTCGTAGAGGATGAGGTTGAAGAGCTGAATGAAAGCGTCCTGATCTTCATTAATGAAAATGTTGGAAATGCAGGTATCCATCTCCTTCTGCAGCCACGGGTCCAAGTGTGCCGAGCCATTTTCATTCTACAAACACAAAAACATCAACCTGACGCAGGAAAACCAGGTTCATACAGTCAGTACGTTTACTCTGATTAAGGAAGAAATGAGAGGAAAACCTACACATGTTGTGTAATCAGAGTATGTGTCCATCATATTCTGTTTTGTCGTATGTGCACTAGCCTCTCCTGTCATTTCAGACTGTCATTACTTCCTGCCCACTAGCAGCCCTCAGTGTGCCTACATGTAGCTCAGAGTTTCCCTAAGCCTGTCAACTTTGTTTTATAAGTCCCAAGTTTTGTAAGAATTTCTTTAACCTAGCAGGTGTTTCATTTTCTGTTTCATGAAATAAGATGAAACATATGCAGGACTGTCATTAAGACTCGCTGAGCTTCATTGTCCAAAAGTGATTGGGAACACTGGTTCTTTCTATACCTTCACATTAGGCCTTATGCAAGAACATTTTTGTGTTCTTATCTTAACTTTCTCGTACTTTTTTTCGTAAAGTGGGCTCACACGAGTGTGCCACGTCAGATTCAGAAAATGCTCCAACTTCAGATAACTGTATAAATCACCTGCATAAACATGATGAATGCCACCTGTGCGTAAAGGAGCATGTTCAATGAGAAATGTAAATTAGCATAATTACACACCCCAATAACACCATATAAGGCTACGCACGCTGCAGGAATAGGGTTGGACCGCCGAGTCTGTCCGCGGAGTTGCGGCTCTCTTACAGATATGAAGAAGCACAGCCCGGTAATCTGAACCGTGAGAAAAACCATTCATCTGTTTCTGCCAATATATCAACACGTTAAAGACATGCTTTCTTCCAAGAGCTTGACACACTAAGACATCTACATCAGCCATGACGCACCTGATTACACTTCCTGTTAAACCTCATACACAGAGACAAATTAANTCTACATCAGCCATGACGCACCTGATTACACTTCCTGTTAAACCTCATACACAGAGACAAATTAACTTTCAATTAGTGCATAATTTAAGTTGTTTTACAGTTTGAGATGTTCATATTAATATTGCAGTGTTATATACCTACAATAGCATCAATACCAAATTTAAATTAATGATTACGCTATGAATAAATTTAGAATTATAATTCGAATTGCAGAGTCAAACAGGAAAATGTGAACATATTTATGAAGGTTAATAGGATTTTCAAGCTCAAAATTGCTTCAAAGCAATGAAATACACAATCTGTTAGTGAAAACCGTAGATTTGGATAACAGCAGACAAAATACACGACTATACACCAGGTCTGGACCAGTAGTAAATTCTGTTCGTGCCTAAGAGAAAATTCAAAATATGAGAAAATTGGTGAATGTGGCAAGTTCTCCTAAATCACTCGTACACGCCACTTAAGAAGAAATCTGTTAGTATGACTGGTTCTTGCATGATGCTCAATGTTTCAATGAATTTGAAAGGCCCAGTTAAGAGTCATTTTTACCAGGCTGGTGAAGGCGGCATTCCCTCCATTTTCCAGGAGACTGCAGCCCTGGAATAAAGCAGCAGCAGACGTGGAGGTCCTCTCTTGTTTCTGATGGGAACTGTTCTCCACAGCCTCACACCACTCAGTCAGACGTTTCTGCTTATTTTGCTCTGACAAACACAGAACACAAGACAATAAGAAAAAGAAAATACCCAGGTTTGACTGTAATATTTACCTCCACTAAGCAGGAGGTCTTTTTCTGTTTGTCTGTTATATCAGCATGATTTCTCAAAGGTAACAGACAGATTTTGATGATTTTTTTTTTTTTTTTTTNTTTTTTTTTTTTTTTTAGATAGGTGGGACTTGGGTCAAGGAAGAGTTGATCTGAGTTTTGAAGCAGCTCCTCATCAAGATCAGGATTTTTTTCACGTTCTTTAAAGGACAATACCAGCAACTGTGCATGTTTGAGCTCAATATATACAACCTGCATACATGTTACGTTACTGACAATCAAATTCCAAAACATAAAACCATATTTTAGTTTTCCATTTTCAAATCCCCTAATCTTGCAAAATCAAATGTCCAGGTGATACATCCACCTTAAAATTCAGTGTTTTGTCTGCTAACACTTAAGCACGATTGTAGAAGGCACGGTCATTTTAATTTCTCGGTAAAAGTCATCTTCTCCTGAGACTATATTTCCTGGCGGAGAAATACATCGTCTTCCATGCAGCTCCGTGTTGAATCATTCAATAAATTTACTATGGCAAAAAACCTAAGCGCTCGCTGTGATGGATTATTTATCTCAAACATGTTTCAAGTCTCTACAAGTTGATTTTTACGTCATACTGGAATGAACTGAAACCAATGGCAGTCTGGAAGGTAGGAAAAANCAAGTTGATTTTTACGTCATACTGGAATGAACTGAAACCAATGGCAGTCTGGAAGGTAGGAAAAACTATTTTAATATTTACCACTAAAGTAGTATATTTTTGGAAATGGTTGTCAGTAATGGCTGTATAGATTGGGCTCAAACATGCATGATTGCCAGTATGATCCTTTAACATTACAAGATAGCTCACTGGCCGGAAGTTTTGCCGATTTCTCAAAATGAGGATGTTTCCACACCTACATACTGCAGCTTGGCTCAGTTCAATTGGACACCGTCGGGGTTTGCACGATTCAGTCAGGAGGGTCTGAATCCAGCAATCAGGTCTAGATAAAAACAATCACACCAAGGCCGTAGCAAGGAGGAGGAGGAGGAGGTCTCAATCCGTTTCCAAATGAACTCTGGAGTTTGTTTGTGTTCTGAACATAATCCGCACTCCTTCTAAACCAATTACAGATCAATCTATTGATGTATTGATTGATTAGCAGCAGAGGTGTGTATGTGTGTGTGTTTAACGTTAAGTAAACTCCACCTTTGATGATCAAATCAAATGGATGCTGTTAAAGGTGGAAATACATCATTCTTAGCTAACATGTGAACATGTGTTAGCTAAGAATGATGTGTTGTCTCTACATCAGATTCAGCTTCTGCTGTCATAGTTTTCTTCTTTATGGATCAAATGATGCTATGACTAGGAAAGGATCCACATTCATCTTTGTTACTCTGATTTACTTTGACCACCATAGGAAACTACTTCCTGTTTGGAATTTCTTTCTCCGCCCCCAGACATTTTTGACCAATGAGCAGCAAGAGTGTTGTTACATGACTTTTGCTGATATATTTTAGTTTGATTGGATGTTTTTTTATGTGAAACTGAACCAAACTAAGTGGTAAATGCAGCATTTTAATAATTTAGTCCCTGATTTGGACCAGAACAAACAGGCCAAACAAACAAACGACAGCTCTGAAAATGCTCTTAGACACCATTCTACTGGACATGTGTTCCTTATGATGGATTATCAACAGGTACATTTTAGCCCAGATACATCCTTAAATATATGCTGGGACAGGGGTCAGGTTTATGGCACACTGTACATTAACAAGTAAGTATAGAAACATACGGCTATCATGGATGTGTAATAAGACGATGCTGATTCAGCAGAATAAAATGGGTTTGTTATTTTAAGCTATGGATAGATGCAGAAAATGATTTCCACAGAGCCACTGTACTGTGAATTTATATGATAAAACTGTCTGATTGAAGATGATGATAGTACAAGTGTTCTACATTGAAGAATAAAAGTTAGATACTTTTCTGTGTCTCTTCCTTGAATTTCATCATGTCCTTATTGTCCCTATTATAGCCGGTCAGCCTCAGAACGTCCTCCAGGAAGAGTTTCTTCACTTCAAACTGTCTTCCTTTGACTGTATTAAACAAAAAAATAAAACAAAAAAAAAAACAAAACAAAACAAAAAAAGAACATTAACTCCAGTTAAATCTTGACTGCAAAGCAAACACAAACACAAGCAAACACAGAAACTGTCTACTGAAAACCAAAACATGCCGATAAAAGAGCAGCTCAACCCAAAATACTTTATATATCTGCTTAAACAATCAATTCTATTTGAGCGTGAACACAGAGGGAATAATTCATAAAAAAAACATGGTAACTACAAAGTGTCACACTAAATAAGCGCTGTGATTGTTAATACTTTTTCCCACGGAATTTCGTACTCCGTGCACTTTATAAACTTTTTCTGTGTGTCCTGTCTATGTTTCATTTTGTGAACTGTTCCAAACGAATTGCCCCAAGGGGATGAATAAAATTGTACTGACTGTACTGTATTGTATTGCATTGCATTGCATTGTATTGTATTGCAATGTATTGTATTGTATTGTAATGTATTGTAATGTATTGTATTGTAATATATTGTAATGTATTATATTGTAATGTATCGTAATGTATTTTATTGTGCTGTACTGTAATGTATTGTATTGTATTGCAATGTATTGCATTGTAATGTATTGTATTATAATGTATTGTATTGTATTGTAATGTATTGTAATGTATTGTATTGCAATGTATTGTATTGTAATGTATTGTATTGTAATGTATTGTACTGTATTGTAATATATTATAATGTATTGTATTGTTGTAATGTACTGTATTGTAATGTATTATATTTTATTGTATTGTAATGTATTGTTTTGTCATGTATTGTATTGTATTGTTTTGTATTGTTATGTATTGTATTGTAATTTATTATATTTTATTGTATTGTAATGTGTTTTATTGTAATGTATTTTATTGTAGATAACAGGCTTCCATGTAGAATTGTCTCATTTTTCCTTACTCATGCGTCCTCCAGGAAGCCTCCTCAATTCTCAGAGCAGAAATAAAAGCTTTGGAACGCCCTTAAACATGGCAGATCAGATTGATTTCCGAGTCACAAGAGGAGCGAGGAATGATTAAATAAGAGCTTTGGTATGCACTTACTCATGCCGAACAAGTGTGCAACGAACACGAAGCTACTCCTAACTTATTACACAGGAAAATCCCTAAACAGTTAATAGTTGCTATGACAATTACTTTGACACATCGTGTGCAGGATTACTGGGTCTTACTGTGGATAACTGGGCAGGAGCCAAAGTATTGGAGGAAAAGATCCATGTCCAGTGCAGCGCTGGAGAGGACAAGCTTCAGCGTGGGAATGTTCTGAAGAACGTCCCGCATCTTAGTCAGCAGGAAGTCAGTGAGGCCATCACGCTCATGCACCTCATCCTGTATGTACGAAGATAAATAGACAGATTAGACAGATGGATTAGGTGGGTGGGCGGGTGGATGGATGGATGGATGGATGGATGGATGCTTTATTAATCCTGATGGGAAATGCATTGTTACAGCAGCCGACACATAAATACAAACAAGTAATGCACTCATGGACAAACAATAACACAATATTATCAGTAAGATGAAAAATAAAGAGAAGTACCAAGAATAAAACAAGATAATGTACAAATATACAAAATGACAAATCCTTAATCCTAAAATTAAAGCAGATAAGATACGTATGAAGTAAGTAAGTATAAGTAGCAGCATACTGAATTACCGTACATACTTGAGTATAAGCCGATCTCATATATAAGCCGACCCCCTGATGTTGTTCCATCAATTGATTTGTTTAACAAATTACCTGTTTTTGGGTATTGCCATAGTATTCCTGTGATTTTCTGAAAATAATCCAGGTACCGGTAAACATGATATTTATTTCAGCAGCTGATTACCATAACTGACCAATCACAGCAGAGCTTACTGGCCACCACAATATGTGCTGGATAAGATGTTTAGTCAGGAAATACATCATTCTAAAGTATGATTAAAACTATTTTCCATGGGTAATGGTAATGGGTAGTATTTCCACCCCTGGAAATTTCCTTCTCTAGGATCAAATTTGAATTTCTCATGTATAAGCCGACCCCCGATTTACTTTGTGAAATTTGGTAATAAAAACTTGGCTTATACTCAAGTATATATGGTAACAAGATAAATACAGATATAAAAATATGTATAAAAATATTGCATATTGCACTATACAATACCCAACAAGTTTAGCATGATGGATCTGTTTACTTTTCAATGAGTTCAAAGGTCAAACTAGGAGTTTATAAAGTGATTTGTATGATATTTCCAGCAGTAATGATACTCACCACGATAACATGTGTGACAGTTTTCAAGCAGGTATCTCCAGACATCAATGTCCTGAGGAAAACGCCGCTGGTGCAGAAGGTCAGCAGCGTCGTCGGGGAAACCCTGCAGGTTTCAAAGTCATTAACAAAAGAACTTCCATATTGTATTGATGGATTCTCCAGGATCAAACTTTATCACATAATATGCTTGGAAAAATAAAATATTTATGTGTATATATAACAAAGTTAGTTAGTTAGGCATTTACAACTAAGACTCTGTCACTGAAAACTACAGTCAAGACAATGAATCAAAACTACTACATGGAAAAAGATAATTTCTAATCTTTAAATTTCTCATTTCCAATGAATTTTGCACAATGACACACTTTAGAAAAACAAATAGCTGGACTACAGTGTGATGTACCCTATAAGTATACTTTTCTTCAGCATTTAATTGTTTAAATTGTTTTGTGTGTATCTTTTGTTTGTACAGTATGTGTGTATTTGTGTTGTTGTACTTTACATGCTTTGTCCTGTTTTTTGTAATGTACAGAACTTTTAAAGGACCATGCCGTCCATTTAGCATGTTTGAGCCTAATATATTCAATTTTCATACATGTTACGTTACTAACAATCATTTCCCAAAGCATACTACTGGAACGGTGAATTAAAAATGTTTTTCCTACCTTCCAGACCTCCATTGGTTTCAGTTCATTCTGCTATTAAAATCAACTTGTTGATACTTGAAACGTTCTTGGGATAGGTAATCCATCATCACCAACAAGATGTGTATTCAGGTTTTTTTTTAGAATTTATGCAATTTTAGCGTTTAAGCTCAATAAAAAGCGTGGAGTGAATGTATGCCTCCACCGGGGAATATAGTTCCAAAAGAAGACCTGTGTTTATGGAAAAATTTAAAGCACTGTGACTTCATGAGGCTGTTATTATGAGGAGAAACATGGATTTTTAAGGTGGGTATATCACTTGAATATTTGATTTTGAAAGATTAAGAGATTTTGCAAAGTATCAGGAAAGCTTAAATACGGTTTTATCCTTTGGGACACGATTGTCAATAATGTAACATGTATGAAAATTGAATACGGAATATATACTATATAATATAATAATATATAATTGAATATTTAGGCTTAAACATGCAAAATGAGTGGTATGGTCCTTTAACTGTAAAGCACTTTAGAAAAAACTTATTTTTGTTGAGAGGCTCTATAAGTAAAGTTTGTGACTTGTAAGTAGCTGTTGAAGTTTAAAGTAAAATTTACACCATCAGCATAAATGCGGCTGAGTTGGTGTCTGAAGGTTTATCTCACTCATCCAGCTGCTGAGATGTCTACAAAGCTGAAGCTGAATCCCTAGACTTGATATAGTTTGAAGACGTTTTGCTGTTCATCCAAAAGGCTTCTTTAGTTGTGGGAATAGATAGCAGCATTTATTCACTGATGGTGTTGGCTGCTTTTTGGGGAATAAATGCTGCTATCTGTTCCTGCTGCAGTTAGAACCTTTGGGATGAACGGCAAAACGTCTTCAAGCTGTTTCTTGAAGGCTTGAGTTTGTGTTTTTCTGCTGTGATCTACCTGCTCTCTAGTCTGATGTGATAACCAACTGTCTCGCCGACACTCTCGCCTCGCTCGGCTGCGACCCTCTCCGCCACGGAGATGGCAGCCAGGCGCCTCGGCTGAGTNACTCTCGCCTCGCTCGGCTGCGACCCTCTCCGCCACGGAGATGGCAGCCAGGCGCCTCGGCTGAGTGCAGAAAATCCTGCAGGGAAGTTTGTTCCTGCTGCACTCATCCAGCAGAAACTGTGGGATCTGAACACACACAAACACACACATACATTTGATTTGAAATGTTGAAGTAATAAAGACTGGGTGTCACTGTGACATCCTGATTTTCTCCTGCACATTCAGTCATCATTACCTGTCATGATCTCCTCTAACCAGCTGTCCTCATCAAGCCTTCTCACCTCTACCTGTACCACCTGACTCACACACCTGTTCCCCATTTCCCCTCCTCAGACCCTCAGTATATCTTCTCCACTCATTCTCTGACAGATCGAGTGTTCTAGCTTTCTGATTGTCCCACCTGCTACTCCATGTCCCTGGTTTTCTGATGACTGGCCTGTAGGAACTGTCTACTTGTCTTTTTTGACTGTCAGCCTGTACTTTGTGTTCTGATTCTGGGTTAGTCGTGCGGATTCTGAACTGGCTATCTGTGTTACAGACCTCAGCCTGCCTCTGACTCACTTATTAGCCTACAACCACTTGAACCCTCGTCTGCCTTGTATTTACTTATGTGTTGAAGTCAAGACAGTTTTTAACCTACCGGTAATCTTTTGTCTGAATTCTGCTTTCTGGTCCTTATCCTGAGTCCTTACATTTTGCTTCTTTCAGCAAAACAGAATACCATAAATGCTCTAATAAAAACCAGTATTCAAATAATGGCCGATATCTAATTATAGCCAGGGGGCGGAGTCAGCAGGAAGAAATAAAGGCCAGTCTCAAATAAAGGCAGGTATGGCGTCTGTCTGTTACTGACAGGTAACTATAAGTGTAATCTGCTGCTGCCAGATGACAGCAGCTATGTCTGTCTGAAATACCAAACCACTTTAAACCTTTTCCAGCCGTAGTCCCTTCAGCCTGAAGGCGTGGCCAGGCTAAACTTGAAACAAAGCTGTTCCTGGCGAGGAGCAAGTGATGCTCCGCTGTCATCACCAACCCGGAAAAGTGGGTAAAGTGGATGAAAATGACTTTATAAAAGCTGGAGGCGTGTTCATACTGACACACTTCTCCCTTGTGGCGGTGGTTTTTATGCAGTTATGGGTTCATCCATTGGCGGTGAGACACGCTGAAAGCCGCTACGAGGCTCTAGCTTTGGTTTCGGTTTCGCTTCACACCACACATCCATAAACAGCCGTTACAGGGATGCTGCCTTACTTCCAGCACGGCACCACACTCATTGTTCCCAGATTGGTTTAAAGGAAAAATGAAGGACTCTAACTATAACACAGCCATGGGAAACTTTGGTGAGAAGCATGGAGATTAAAAAGCTTAAAACTAGAAATAAAGGCCTGCCTCTACTCAAGGCCTGGCCCTCTGTGCAGCTGAGGGAAATAAAGGCCCCGGCCACTATTTGAGCATTGACAGTCATAATAAACCTCACTTTTGTGTGTATCACCATAATGGCCGTCTTTTCTCAAAACTTTGCAGTTTTGTCCACTCGTCACATTATTTCAGAAGATAATGGCTAATTTGAAGAAAATTTTCAGCTATTTTCCATATAAAATAATCCTGTTAGGAACCTAGATCTAGATAAAATCCTTGTAGATACTGTTTGTTAATAAGCTCACAGCCACCAAATAAGCTCCAACCCATTTCTAACTATCTGCCTAAACCAAACCATCTCTAACCTGATAAGACCTAAAACTAACCGACCAACATACAGATCTCACCATTCCTAGAGCAAAAACATTGTGTTATGTGATATAAACATCAACAGGATACTTACCTGCTCTGTTAAATATTCCATTTTATCAAATAAAAACAATAAGTCATATGTAATTAAAACATATATTGATAGAACTACATGCTTGTCAAAAAATCAATAAGAAACAACAAAAGACGAAGGAAATTACTTGATTTCTTCAACTTGATGGGCTTTTTGAAATACAACTAAACCCAGTACTTTGTTACCTCACTAGGGCTGTATCGTATCATATCATATCATATCATATCATGATATTACTGGTAATTTTTATATTATAAAAAAATGTCATATTATGATTTTGAGAATATTGTGGCTGACGAGGTGTCAACACATTTTCCAAACATACACAACAAGAAGAAACTAAACCAGCATGTCTGAAAGTAGCAGGTCAGCATCCGATGAATTATTTCCTCTGTTGTTTGAAATGCTTCAGCTACAAGTTAACTGGCTAACAGCTAAAGGTGGAAACACAACAAATTAGTTTCTCCACCTGAAGCAGAAACACCTGGTGAATACCTAGGAAGTCACATGAGGAGGAGAGCCAATCAGATGACTTGAGACAAAACAAACAAGAAGTGATGCTGACTCAGTCAAGCATAGCTGAAGCATTAGCTAGCTGTACTTCGTGTGACAGAAAAAGTTAACTGCGGAGTGCAAGTAGCGAAGAGAATTTGTCATTTAATATGACAGCAGTCCAAACATGAGCACACACACTCACACAACCTCACAAGAACCCACACGTGCCCACACGCACCACAGCATCAAACTAAAGCACGTTTACTTACAGGGACTGGGCCATTATTTCAAACATCTACTGATGAATGCAGCGTGATTTACTGGACACGATTAAAAAAACTATCCAGCTGACTTTACTTTGTCGACAAGTAAAATCTTGTTGTTGATGTGGATTCCAAGCAGTTTCCTACCTGGGTGGTTTTGCCGGATCCAGTCTCACCCACCACCAGCACCACCCTGTTGTCCCTGATGAGCTGGACGATCTCGTCCTCGCGCTCGTGTACGGGCAGGGACCGCCGGANCCCTGTTGTCCCTGATGAGCTGGACGATCTCGTCCTCGCGCTCGTGTACGGGCAGGGACCGCCGGAAGCTGTCCAGCTCCGACGGACTCCTCTTATGAGGCACCTGAGGAATGCCGTTGTTTAAGCTCCCACTTGCCCTGTTCTTGTCCCAGCTTTTGTCTGAGGGAAGACAAGAGGAATTAAGGAAATAGATTAAATCAGTTAGATTCAATTCAAGTTTATCGTCAGAAACATACAGTACAAGTAGGAAGGCAACAGCAACTAGTTTAGGACTGAACAGACTGTAAAAACTGTTACTACACACCTAGCTAATGCAATAATATGGTTGCTATGGTAGTGTCAGGACAGAGTTTACCTTGGAATAAGTTAATTTCATTACAATACTATTCAGTGTTTCCCACAGGTTGAAAATTTACTTGTGGTGGTGAGCAGGCATCCAAGCCCCCCCACCAAAAATAAATAAATAAATTGGATAACTGTGCAATAGAAGAGTCCAACAAAAGTTTAACATGGCTATTTGGCTTTAAAAGTGCAAAGAAAAAGCAAAAAACACTCAGATCTAGTTGAAAATGGCTGCTACCAGGCTGTACACTACAGCCTGGTTGCTAGGCAACCACAGTAACACAACAAGCATGTATTCATTCGACCTCTGCGGAGTTTTAAAGGAAAACTAAAGAAGCTTTGGTGAGAAACATGGAGGTTACATATATTTTAAAATTAGAAATAATGACCTGGCTGGAATAAAAGCCNAAAAAAAGGACCCGCCACTATTATAACTATTGTTAGCAGGATTACTCCAAAAGTTCTGAAGTGATTTTGATGAAACTTGCTGGAAGAGTAGGTCACGGTCCAGGGAAGAGCTCATTACATTTTGGTTGATCCAGAGCCAGGAATTTTTAATCAACATTAGACGTTTGAATGTTTTTGTCAATTTCTTCAGAAGTAACACACCAATCTCATTGAAGGAAATCAAGCATATTTATCCTGTGATACACTGTCAATAGATGCAATTGGTTCCACAGACAAATACATTTTAAACACTGATGCACAGCCATATTTATGTCATCAGTTTTGCCAATCCACAATAAAACAGAACTTTCACATTTATTAACTCTGACTGTGTTTTGATTAAATGTTTTTGGGTGAGAAAAATGCTAAAACAGAGAGAAAAAGATGTTTTCAAATGGCATGGAAATATTTCAGACACACACACACACACACTCACCAGCCTCAGCAGCTGCAGACATGCCGCTGCTGGCACTGAGCTGCAAGTCAATGCGTTCCTTGCTGGTAATGGGAAACCACTGAAGCAGGCTGCTGATGAACTGTAAAGAATTGTGGGAGAGCGTGAGCGGCATGGCAGGCCGAGGTTTCTCTGAATCATCCTTCTTCCTGATCGTAAGGAAGCGGCTAGATCCTTTCCTGAAACAAAAATGTATGTACGATATCAGCAAAAGAGGTGAGGTTGGAGTAACTTTGGAATTGAGATCATTATTATCCTGAGAGGTTCTTAGCAAACAACAGAGAAGTTTGTGTCTGTCATCCTGGATAAATTTGGTTACTCAGATTCTGGCAACAAGCATTGCAAAATTATTGACTGAAAATCTTTCAACATCAGTCTTTTGATAAGTTTATCAATTGGAAAAAAATTTGATTAATTTTGTCCAGGATGTGCTGGAATGTTGCTGCAGTTCACCCTTAAAGGAACATAACAGTGATCCTGCATGTTTGAGCCCATTACATACAATCCACACACACTTTATGACTGACAACTGGTTACTGACAACATTTCCCAAAATATACTATGTTAGCAGTAAATGTTAGAATTGTTTTTCCTACTTTCCAGACTGCCATTTGTTTCAGTTCATTCCACTACTAAAATCAACTTATAGAGATTTGAAACACACTTGAAATAAACAATCCATTAAAGCAAACAACACATCTATTAGGTTTTTTTTTGTCGAAATAAGTTTATTTAACCAGTTCAACACACAGCTACACAGAAGACAATGTGTCCCTCCACCAGGAAATATAGTCCCAGATGGTTTTTAAAAATAAATTAAAATGGCATGCATACGTGTTAAAAGGCAAAACAATGAATTTCAAGGTGGATGAATCACCTGAAAATTTGATTTTGAAAGATTAGGGGATTTGAAAAAATAACAGGAAAACTAAAATAAATAGGGTTTTAACTAAATTAGGGTTTTAAGTTTTGGAAAATGGTGTCAGTAATGCAACATGTATGCATGTTTCTATTGGGCTTAAACATGCACGATCGATGATATGGTCCTTTAAATGGAAAACAAGGAAATACAGCTTCAACCGCAACAATGTTGTGTCAAATTTTAAGCAGGTTCTAGTTGATCAGACCCATTACTGAAAAAAATAAATCAATTAATCAGCAAAAGCTCATAAAATATGTTTTTCCCTCCATGATTGTTTAAAAAGTTGGCTTGGGCTATTTCCACAGCACAACTCAAGTAAACTGGAGATTTAAAGGACCATACCAGCCATTTTGCATGTTTGAGCATAATATATTCAATTTTCACATGTAATGTTACTAACAATCATTTCCCAAAGCATACTACTGGAACAGTGAATTAAAAATGTTTTTCCTACCTTCCAGACCTCCATTGGTTTCAGTTCATTCTGCTATTAAAATCAACTTGTTGATACTTGAAACGTTCTTGGGATAGGTAATCCATCATCACCAACAAGACGTGTATTCAGGTTTTTTTTTAGAAGTTACTTAATTTTAGCATTTAAGCATGTGAATGTGAAACTCTGTTGTCAGTTTTTCACTACAGCACTTGAATGCACCACTCGGAAACATTTTCAGATCACTCGCACTTTTATTGATGATTTTTTTTTAAATCCGGGGGTGGCCACAAACTTCTGGTCTATAGTGTATACAAAACAAACTTTATTGAAGTGGTAGTTAAGCGTTAACCATATGCAACTTTCTGTGGTTCCAGATCAACCTATAGATCCATAGATTACCTCCTAGTTGTTTGGGACTAGCGAGGATCATGTTCACACCACAAGCAAATCGCTCCACAGTTTGATTGGATTGGATGGACCCATCTAGAGAATGTGGTCTCTGTCTTTATTGGTTTGGTACAAACCCAGGTTTGATTGCTGTGTTCACATCTGCCCCAGAAACAAATGAAGTTCAGAGAAAATGCTCCAGTGTCTGAAACAACCACTCAAACCAAACATCCTAAAATCCCTGATGTGCAGACAGTATGAGCCCTGTGGATGAACTCACCCTTTGCTTTTAGAAATGTAGCCCAAAGATTGTGCCAGACGATGAACGAAGGCTCTCTCAGTATTGGTGAAGGAAGCGGGAAATTCCATTTCTGTTCAATCAGGGTAAAAAAAAAAGTTAATTATTAGGACAATTTACAGGTTTTGACCATATTTTAAGAAACCGACCTGTAAAATACCTTTGCTGTCGCTGTAGCGAAACCTCTCCAGAGAGAGGTTCATTGCTATCTTCACTTCTTCATCTATGCAAATGTTTTTTAGCCCTTTGGAACTGGAAACCCCAGACGGCGCCCTCTGGTTCTTCACTGGATTTTGTGAGGCTGATCCAAAACATGACATCGTGCACTGCAAGACAACAAAGTTTTCAGGTTAACACACAGTGTATGTTGTAGATAAGTGGGATTCTAAAGGAAGACATGATTAGAATTTGAGGCGTATCATTGGAATCAAGGGTTTTTTTTTTGTTTTATTTTGGTTTTTATTTGCTTCTGATCCAAGACATGAAGGCAATGAGTTCCAATTCCTAAAATGTGGAACCAGACTCACAATAATGCAGCTTTTAATTTGTTTGATTTAAAATCCACCGTGCAGTTCATATGGTGGATTCGGGATTCAAACTCGTCTCCTATTGTCTATGTAACACTTGGGGCTGCTGTCGTGTTTAGTTATCTTAAATACCGGATGTTGACTTCACCAAATCCTTTTTTTTAACTTTATATAACTCAACGTATAAGTAGACAGAGCGTATCACCAACCAGTGTCTCCGAGAGAAAGAGAGAGAGAGAGAGAGAGAGAGAGAGCTTCNGAGCGTATCACCAACCAGTGTCTCCGAGAGAAAGAGAGAGAGAGAGAGAGAGAGAGAGAGCTTCCGCATTACGTGCTTACATACAGTATACCACAGTTGCAGTACTAAATGCTGATGCCACAAGAACTTTACCGTGAGCAGCTCATGTGGAACTATTTGTCACATAGGACTGAGCACATCATCTTCTACTAAGCTTATTTTTCACCAGCAGGTGTTCACTAGTATTCACTTAAAGCTTCCAGTAATGACACAGTTCCAACACAATGAGCTGGAACGCTTCAATAAGGCTTCATGTTCTAATAAAGATAAAAGCGTGTCTAGTGGGCATAAAAGTACTTTACATGTCCATCAATGTGTAAGGTTGTGGGCGGAGTTCCACGTGTTACTCCGCCTCTAAAACCTAGAGGCGGTAAAAGGTAGTACAGCAAGGCTGAGTTTCGTCCTAACAGCATTCAGCTGCCTTAGAACACAGACAGGCTGTACCGGACACCGGTTCGAGGTCCGGTCAGGCTTCTCGTGTTCTGCGCGCGCTGTCTGAGTTTTTATGACACGCACGAACGTCAGCCTGGAAGCTAAATACAGTTAGCTCGCTTTGCTAGCATAACCTCGATGATATAATTACAACATATAATTACAATATAACAATGGACCAGCTACAAGTGTTTATAGCTGTTGTAGTCAAAGTTACCATCTATGTAATTCGACATGGAGCGTGTTTAGTTTTTCCGTCACCAGACATACAACAGTAAAATAACTTTAGCTAACTGAAACAGTAACATTGAGTAGAAAACACAACCTGACAAAATGCATATGTCTAACCTTTCCACGGAGCAAAACAACCCAGTTGCTGTGCTTGGCGCTTTCCGAAGCTTTCAAAGAACTCCACAAGAAACCAGCGTAACGTTAAGTTTCAGTTTAACGCGAACTGCTCCGTGTTCGGTTCTGTTGTTGATCTTCTTCCGCCAGCAACTACAGGACTTCCGGCTGCGTTTTTCACAATAAAAGCGTCAACTCCACAAATCTGACTGGAAGACTTCAAAAATTCCCAAGAATATTAATCCTCTGGAGCAAGAATGGGCAACTGGCGGCCCGCGGGCCTGTTAGTGCCTGTTAGCGACATATTTTAGCATTTGCCTTGAAAGAGGCGTTACTGTGATATTTCCTTATTTACATGTTGCGGTAGCTATTCATAAAACAAACCTACATGCAAAAATTAATTCCTGCTTCATTCTGATAGTAAATTTTAGCTGTATGAAATCTGGGTGTTGTTTATAACATTTTTTTTTTGCCTCATGTGTTAGTGATCAATAACTTTGATAGATAAACTCACTCTGTTCATTTATTCATTTACCTCACCTGCTGCGCTGCACACTTCTGTGCACACTTCTGAGTCGTTCTCCCCCAGGCAGCACGATCACAAACTATGGAGATTAAAATGCAAATTTAACTGTTATTTCCGTGTCAGTCTTTTAAAACGAGGATCTATAAAGCAGAATGTTTGTTTCCTTTGCCGATTTGTGGCTTTAAAACCAGATGAATCAGGATAAATGGTGGCTGATAAATATGCAGCAGTTTATTAACATGCTGATCTTCAATGGCTTTTACCTGACACACCTCACAACAACGCTTCCTTCATGTGACAGCAGTGCATTGATTATTGTAAAAGTTTTATGAATGAACTTCAATTATCATGGCGCACACTAGGCCACACTCTGCATTGCTGTGTTTTTGTAAGAATCTGAGCCATAGTGTTTTCCTTTGTTATTACCACCACCCATCAGCAGAGGGCGCTCGCTCATTACTAATGCTGTATTTACTTCCTGTGGCCCTTGACCATGAAAATAAAGTGTTGGCCCCCATTCTCATCAAAGTTGCCCGTCCCTGCTCTGGAGTCTAAAATAAATTTTATTGATACTTTTACTTTACTTTACTTTTACTCATTGAATGTGGCTTTCATTCACCACAAAAAAAGCTACACCATACAAATTGTTAAAACAGTACAACTGTTCATTCTAGAACATTGATTTTCTAATTGATTCTAGAAAATTCTACAAAATAGTCTTGGTACTCAAATCTAAATTTGATCAAATTTAATTTGAAAGTCTGGACATTTTTGTCAAGCCAACAAGCATGGCTGTATGTTTACTATGTTTATGCTCTGCAGCAGTATTTTACATATAATTTGTGTTTCAAGACATTACTTTGTACAGTATATTGTGTAAAATTAAAATTTTTCTGTGGGTGATTATCAGTTTATAATCACTCCAGTTAAAAAGGATGCACGTTAACATATTAGAATTTCATTATTTTTCTGACACTAATTACTTACTGACAAGAAAACACAGACAAGACTAGAAAAAAATGACTTTATTAATATTCACATTTAACACTTGAAGCACGGAAGCCAAATGACAGCTTGAGACTCCCAACTGCACAATCATTAACATAGAACTCCCACTGATTTCAATGTGACTGCAACACGCATCAGAGTAAAGAGATTTCAAGTCATGATTTTGTCATTTTATTGTAAATATTAACCAATGTATGTGTGTAAGTTAAGAATCTGTCTAAAATCTGTCTCCTTAAAGTGGTAATGTTTTCAGCTGAAGTGGCTTGAACTTCTTTATAGTGGCCGTTTTGTGAGAGTAACTGAAGTTCACAGCAGTTTAACACAGCGGTCCTCCATCATGCTTTGCGGCCCAACAATCTCCAGTCTTTATTTAATCCACTCAGCAGCTCATGTGTGGATCAGGACTTCTGTGGCTGAGAACCGCTGCTGTCAGGAATCTTATTAGAAACCAAACCCTGTGAACCTGCATCCTTCATTACTCATCCTGCTGAAAACCAAACACTACAAATGGGATATGAGCCAGTTTTTGAGACAGATAAGAACAGTTTGGGCTTATCATATGGGTTTCACATACTGCAAAGACTAAAGCTTTTTCCTGCTGCATTCTACATTCATGGATAAAATCTTTAGTAACTTTCATAATAAACCATACACACCCATTCATGAGCATCAAAAATATTTTGGGACTAATCCATTCTTGAACTCCTAAATCTTAAAATATGAGAAATAAAATGTTTTTTTACTGGCCACACTCACTGGCCAACAGCTGAATTTTCCATTTGAGTTAAGTGATTTGCCACATCAGTAGTCAAAACATTTCATGATGGCTTCTTTGTCAAATTTGAAGTTGAGGAAGGCCTTGGAGGAGAAGAGGTGCTGAAAGTCTCTGCTGTGGACTGTCTGGTGACCGTTGGTGGAGTTGTAAAGAGCAGCATCTGTGCAAAGAAAATCATTTGTAAGTGTAGTTTATGTAAGAGTTTGGCTTTAAGGTTGCCTACAATCTTGTTGGGTCTGAAAATACAGCAAGAGCAAGATCTTAATCCCCCCTTTGTCAGCTCAGTGTATTTTTTTTCTGGAAATCTCCACCCATTTAGCTGAAACACTCCTCACTGTTTGTATCTGTTAGGGGTAAACCAGCTCCAACTTTGTGTTTTCTCTGTGGAAAAATCCCTTGAAAAACACTCCAAAAAATTACATCTGACATACACCATCACAACAAAGTACACACAGTTATCAGGCCGTCAGGTAAGCTGCTCTACAAGTCCAAACTCACTCATGACAGGATTCAAATCTAAAACTGATTACAAAATCAACCACATGTGAGCAAAACAGGAATTCAGTGAGAAATAAAATATCACAGAGGCGTAGAAGGATTACCACATGGGCAAAGTGGGCACTTGTCCAGGGCCCTTGGCCTTCAGATGTATTATTATCTTTTTTTTTTTTTTTTTTTTTTAATGTGTAAAGTATTTTTGTTTTAAAATATTGGCGAGTAAATGTGATTTTGAAAATGTAGCGTAATTATGAATTGTTTAACTGTTTTATAAATTACTCAATCAGGCTAAATGTCAAATTCAGTTTTGCTGTCAACATGGAGAAACGCGCGCCTAGCCGGTCGGCAAAGCATAAACTCAGAAAAGAAAAAGAAGCTAAAGACGCTGCTTTGCTACAACAAATACCCTCTATTTCAACATTTTTCACCAAAAACCAGGTGGAATGTGATGGTGTTACTGTAAGCAGCGGTGCCGGTGTGTGCGTGTATTATTTACGTGTGTAGGTAAGGGCTCGTTGTGAGTTTGTGTTCAGGGCCCGTGATAATCCATCCATGCAAACAGGCGCGCACATCATTTTTCCTGTACTAATGTACTAAAATGAGAAGCAGCAGATCTATGTTGGGTGTGTGAAGATTGAGGTAATGAAAACGTCCATCCTGACATCTATACACTGATCAATTATAACAATTGTTTCAATTGTATCAATCGTTTCCTAAGCTTGGAAGAGAAGGAAAGATGGTTTATTTCATTAACATGTTAAATGTATAAGAAATTCTTATTTGTTCTTTTTGTTCTCTTTGATAAAATGTCACATCACTGTATCTGTAACTGTATTTTTTCCAGCATTTATGTTTAAATAGTGTCTTGTAAGCCCATGTGGGCTGGGCGTACAAAAATGACACTTAAATAAAAAAATTCATTCATTCATTCATATAACCTCTCAACCTCTCTGATGCTGCGTGAGGAAGATGAGCTGCAAGAAAATCCAACATCAAGCCTGTAGGAGATAAAACATTAAAACACTCTGGGCCAGATTCATAAAGCATGACTTACCATGTCTATAAGGGCAAATATCATCATTTAACTACGTTCATTCATAAATGTCTGCTAGCAGCGGCTTTTATTGTTTCTCTAAAGAGTCGTTACTACACTATTTCCTTATTTACATGACAGGAAGTGATTCATAAAACACACTGACACACTAAAATAAAGACGAGTTTCAGTCTGATGGTAAATTTCATCAGTATGAAATCTGGGTGCTGTATTAAACTGTATTTACCTCACACGTGTTCGTGATCAATACATTTAATAAATAAAAACACTCAGCTGATCAGTCAGTTTTTAAATGAAGAGTTTTGATCTGGTCTCACACATGTTCTCATGGTGCTGAGCTGAAATCCTCATATCAAGCTCCCAGCATAACCATAATCTATTTATTATTGATTATCTGTGCAAACACTTCTGGAGGTTTTTTTTTTGNTTTTTTTTTTTTTTTTTTTTTTTTACATAAATACACTCAATCCACTGTTCCTGGCCTTTGGAGCTTTGATAAATGGACCTGTAAAACTTGTATTTGAGTTGATTATTTACAGTAAATATGAAACATACCTTTATCAAAACTGTCCTGCAGTCGTCTGGGCTGAAGTCTTTTATCATCTTTCTGTTATTTATATTATTAGAGAGAAAAAGAGAAAACAGTGTTAGAGTTACATGTGACCTGCTGAGGGACGGCAGAGGAAAATGAGCTCTAAGCTAACTCTCCTACAATACGTTAAATGGCTACACTTATGTTTAACAGTGTACACGGTCCCTTTTAAATAAATAAATAAATAAAGTTCACTGGTTGAAATGAAACAGTTTCTTTATCAACTACAGCACCAGATGAATAAATTAATTGAAATGCCATGAATCCATACAGATAAACCTTTTTAGATTTATGACGCAATCAACCACAAACTTATATTACGTCAACATTACCATTACCAGCTTTCACCAGACACATGTGGTATTTGGTATGTGGTATAAATCTAAAATTTACCGCTCCAGTAATGTTTTTTAACATGGTTATCATTAACGTAACATGTATGTGGGTTGCATTTGTTGGCCTCCAACACAACATGGGTGTGATTTTTGATAAGTGGCCCTAACTCTACAGCAGCACATAAACCAGTCAGTCTGGTCATGTTTCTGCCAACTAAGAAACATTGCTAGAATCAGAGAGAATTTTGCCTTTTGTAAATACAGAGAGATTTATACACGCCTTTGTATCTTCCTGCCTAGACAACAGAAATGATTCTGTTTACCTGCCTTATAACAGAACTGTCTCTCTGCTTCAATCGGTGCTAAATTCAGACACCAGGTTCTGACTAAAAGCGATTCTCCCACATCACCCAGTTTTAGCTTCTTTGCACTGGCTGCCAATTTCATTTAGAACTAAATTCAAAATACTACTGATTACATACATAACCAGGCGCCAGACTTTTGACTCTGTACTGTCCTAAGAGGACCCTCACATCTGCTAATCAGGATCTTTTAGCTGTTCCAGAGTCCAGACTGAAGTTAAAGGACGATGGAGCTTTTGCAATCCTTTCTGCCCAGCTTTGGAATAGTCTCCCTCACATTAAAACTTCTGGTTCAATCTCCATTTTTAAATCTCAGTTAAAGACTTATTTTTACACAGNCCTCACATTAAAACTTCTGGTTCAATCTCCATTTTTAAATCTCAGTTAAAGACTTATTTTTACACAGTGGCATTTTTAACTGAGAAATAACTGTGTTGCTGCTCAAATCTTGTGTTTTTTTTTTTAGCATAAATGCTAAGCACTTTCATTTCTTAATTTTATATATATATATATGTTTCAGCTTTGTTATTTATTTTATTGTTTTTATTGTCTTGTATCATTACCTTATAATTGCCTAGTGTATCCAGCCTGATGCTGCATATTATTTAAATGTTGCTATTTATGGCATTCTAAGCATTTTATTTCATGTTACTTTATTTTCTTTTTCTGGAAAACACTTTGTGCTTCTGCTGAAAAAATGCTATACAAATACGTTCAAAACGTGCCTGTTCGGACCGGGTCGGACTTTATGCTGTGCACTGCAGCATAATTTTGTTCTGCACGTTCTCGTGCACTAGCTTTGTTTGCTGTACGGGGTCGGGTTGAGATCGTGCCACTGGAGTGGTATCCTGCCACGCAGACTACTTTTTACCGTAACACCTCAATTCGAGAAACTCTCATCCAAACAACTTCACACTCGACACTGCGCTTCCTAGGGTCCTGAGCAATGAACCTGCCAAATTTCAACAGTGCCGGGTTTGACAGATGTTGGTGCCACAGACAGAGATTTCTGGCTTTACAGGTAGATTATTATTATAAAATCACCGGAATGCTCCTTTAAACTACAAAAAGTCTCTGTGACATTTAGGACTATAAATTGCAGACCAAACAGAAAACAAGTAATGACATTTGTAGAAGGCAGATTTTTAAAAATCTTTTTCATCAGCTCAATCTTATAAAATGACTTTGCACTTACTAATATAGTTTTGACCTGCTGGCTGCTGACAGCGTTCCCGTTGGCTACTTTCTTCACGTAAGCTGCTTCTTGACTTTTTCTCCCATTGCCTTTCACATTTGGGTTCTACAGAGCAAAATAAATAGGTTATAAGTTCCAAAGGGATACAGAAACCTTCTCTCTGGAAAGCTATGTTCTTTAAAAGGGTTCAGGCTCTGATCCTGTGCTTTCACCCAAAACCCAAAATCCATGTATGCATCTCGTAAACATACTAAGACAAACAAAGAGCGACTGAGGTAACATCTTTTTTGTAGTTCAATTATCCATTTCTTCTCTCGTCAGGTTTCCAATTCATTTTCTCATCGACTTTTCATTTTCAGCAGAAAATGTAGCTGATAAAGCCAAATGACATTCACACGTTTTCATCTAAGAAGTTCTACAGAACCGACTGAACTATTTTTTCCATGTCTGACCTGCAACTTGTTGAAATGAATTTTTAAAAGAACTCATAAAAATTTTAAATTAAAAAAAAAAAATTGCAGCAGAGGTATTAATGTTGCTGAAGAGAATGTAAAACTTTTTGAAGGGTTTCATGAACCACAGAACTTATTATCTGTTTAAAGTCTATGAGAAAAAAATAATCTCTTGTAGTTTTCATGACTAACTAGCAATAGTAAAGTAAAATAATAAAAAGAAGTGTTATCTTATCTTAGTAAAGTTAGATTGTGTAATTGTGGCGTGGTTCACCTCATGCTGGTTCAGCTGTCCGGCGGCTTTCTGAGGCTTGTGTTTCCAGCCGTCTGTGGGAAACACCTCAGGACCCTGAAGGCGCCGCGACTTTGACCTGCACGATGGAAGAGAACACAAAGTGGAACATTTTGTATTGTACAATGTGTACTTCTACTGTTATTAACCCAGAAAGGAAAGCCTTAAAAGTCTGCCAAAGGGTTAAAAGAAATGAAATTTTCACAGCAGGTCAGTGTGAATATCACATGATGTCGTAACGTGATGTAACAGCCTGCAGGCAGAGCCAGAACCACACAAAGGGCTTCGCTGTTCCATGAGGTCATTTATTAAGGGAAATTACCGAGCGTTGTCAGAAGGTTTGCCTGGCGTGCTTCCGTTGTTTGCAAAGTCGTCATCGCTGTCTGTAGATTCCCCTTTTTGTCTGGCAATCCATTCCCGCAGAGGCCTGGAAGCAGGTGAAACACAATGGAGGAGAAAGTTAAATGTAAATGGTGTGTCTGAAGTTTTCTGTGAAGGTTCAGCATGGAAATGTTTCATTTTTTTTATCTGAAAGGCTTCTTCAGTTCTTACTAAGCTGGAACACGCAGCGGCATTTATACCAAAAGACAGACATCCATCAATGTGCCATTTAAATGCTGACTGATCAACTGCGGTGGGGGGGGG